>JAQLOM010000009.1:14898950-14909589 GCA_030068315.1 Chrysichthys thysi | reverse complement strand
CGGTGTACACAGTAACTTTCACTTATTAGCTGAGGAAATACGGTGCATACTGCGTAATTTCGATTTAAATGTTCTGTCAATATTTGAATGAACATTTTTTTTAATGAAAATTTTTATTCCAGAGTCCCGCGAAAGCAAAAAAATTGCTTGTCAAATTTTTGTACAAATCTGTACAAGTAAACCCTTAAGTAAGTTAGTAAGGTTAAGTAAGGTAAAGCTTGTTGATTAATAAATTAAAATGCAGTCACTGGCACATTGCTGTAGTATAAGACTAATAAAACGTTTTGGGATGTGCTGTTATGGGAAGATAATTAAATTCTGGGTGATAACTATAGCTCTGCTTTGTGTTGTGGCTGCTGATTATATTCCCCTAACAGTGCAAGCATGGTTTGTTTAATTTCTTATTTGCAGCATGCAGTCTCACCATAAATGGCCATATAGTACATGCACTTGGTCAGATACCAGAGAGGTATGTAGAAATTACTGTATGTCTTCTGTGAATGTTGTATTTTTATCCATACACCAGTATCAGAATGTCATTACACACAGCTCTCTAAATGTAAAGTGCTACATGATCCTAACTGCTTGCTGTATAAATTCTGAGTCCATATCAATTTACCTGGGTTCTGATCTTAACACAGTACCAGATTTTGCTCTAATGGCCCAGCGTCTTCACATGCACGCTGCCCGGGCACAGTGGGCGCTGGTCATGTTCTTCTTGGCGTTTCTGAGCACGTTTGCTATCGAGTTCCGTCACTACCACTTCGAGATTGTGTGCAGCGATGACCAGGAGCCTCCAATGAGCCTGTCAGAGAGCTTCTCTGAGGTTTCAGAGTACCAGTCAGACCAGCTATAAGACTCTTCCGATTCTGTTTCTATGGCAGAATTACTACAACTTCCATCATTTAATAGCTTCAGTAATAATGCATGTCTGTTGAATGTAATCTCTCTGGAGTGACCTGTGAAGGCGTATGCTTCTTTCTCGAAAGTTATAGTACAAAAAAAAAGGGAAAAAAGGCGAGAAGCACAAATAGACGTCGTGTCCAAGCCAGAGCAAGTTTTTGTATTGCAGGTGCCATGAAGTATTTTACATGGAAAATGCATGTATAGATAGTGTAGGTACATATTATTAGATATGTGACTAGACAACATTTGTATTACTTGGAATGCACACTAGATCAACTACAAGAGAGTAAGTATAAATGGAAAAGTAGGTCCATGTTTGAAACTTAGTTTTCAGTATACAGATTTAAACAACACTAGTTCTTTGCACATTTTATATCAAGGTCAAAATAAAAAAATAAGAATTAAAAGTGTGGCATGTCTTTTGACATCAAGCATTATTATTGTATGTTTTGAATCATACTGTAATGAGCTATTATTCATGATTTAAGTCTTAGATAATGACGTCCCACCAGAGTTTATCTGTTTTACTGCCGTTTTCTTCAAAGATTTTGAAATTTCAGCTCTTGGTACATGGAGTATTAGAAAGAAACACTGAAGCTATTAATGTAGTGGACAGTTTCCTCCAAAGAAATAGAAAACTTTTGACCATGCAAAATAACCTTTAGTTCTCTAGTACAGAATTTTTATCTGCTTCAGTTACTGTAGTAATGTTAAAACAGGGTAGGCACTGTTATCTTTCTTATCAGTGTTGTCAGCGGGGTCATATGAGCATCTTTGACAATCACATGCATTCATGAGATTTTGCCATTAGCTTCAGTTTTCTGTAGTGATCACTTTTAAAACACACTTGATGCAATTATTTTGCAGCAGTTTAGAGTTTAAGTTTAGAAATCTTGATTTTTTTTAACATTTAGTTCCTTTATAAATTGTCTACAAGCTACATTACAGTTCCTAGATGATAAAACATTTAGGTTAACCTAAATGTTGCATATCCAAGTTCCACAACTGCTCTTCGCAAAACTGTTTTACATACAGGTATTTGAAATAACATTTGAGAGCACAATGTATGTTTACTTGACAGAGGAAGAAGTACAATTACAGTGAAAATGAATTCAGAATTAATAACTTAAAATACACGTACACATCAATACTCTTTCATAGCATAATAAACATTCAAATAGAAGGACAATATTATAAACCAACTTCATTGTGTTTTGTTTAAAAATAAAATTAAAATAAAAAACATATGCAAGCACCTGGAGTTTAATTAGGTACAATTATAATGCACTTGGCACTTGCAGCATAACAACATCTTTCCCCCCCACAAGTAACAAGCTACAACTTTGTGATCCAATGTCAGCCCATGTTCACTAAAGTCCACTTGAGGAATGCTGACACTGTTCTGTCCTTGTCTGTTAAGCACTTCTGGTGAATTCCAGCTGGCTAAAAGTTGTGAGGGTTCTATAATGGTTCCTCTCCTCTTCAGTCAGCTCTATGTTGCCTGGTCGCACAACCACGGCCACGTTTAGCCCAGCATCCTCTGCTGCTTTTGCTTCTGCAAGGTGAGAAGATTGAGGGTTGACTGTTAATCTTCTCACGTAAGTGTTTGGTGTAACAGCTGCAGCATTCAGACTCTCATATGACGGTGCAGTAGGCAGAGCCAACAGGAGGTTTGCATTACAATAGATGGTACCGTCAGAATGTACTGCAATGGCAAGGCCAATTCTATTGATTTGGGTATAAACTTAAGACATTTGGGTCTGAGATCAAAAGATGAATATAAGATGATCATTTGGAATTTCAGGTTTCATTTTTTGATATTTACACCTAGTTGTATTAAACAATTTAGGACATAGCATCTTTTGTTTGAACCCATCCATTCGTCAAGTGACCAAAAATATTGGCACATGTGACTTACAGGTGTTTCTTGTACCCCTGGTATGCCAAGATAAATTGATAGTTTAAACAATTACTAGCTCTGAATGTCTACTCTTCAACCATTTGCTGCAAAAGAAAAAAAAAAGATAAGCCTACACAAACAGAGAGCTGTCTATGGGAGAAAAGCAAGCCATTTTGAAGCAGAGAAAAGAGGGAATATTGATCAGAGCCATTGAACAAGCTTTGGGCATAGCCAATACAAGAATCTGGAATGTCCTGAAAAAGAAAGAAATCACTGCTGTATTAAAAACCAGACATCAAACAAATCCTAATGGGTAACAACAGTCAGCAGCAACAGTCAGTGACCTCAGCTACAACCTTCACAGGGCACACAAGAAGGTATCACAATCCACTGTTGGAAGCAGACTTCAAGCACAGAAATACAGAGTCCATACCAGAATATGCAAACCACCCAGTAAGAATCTGATGGCCAGATTGGAGTTCACAAAGAAATACAGAGACAAGCCACAAAAGTCCCTGAATCAAGATTAACATTTATCAAAGTGATGGAAAGGTTCTGCTTATGAGCTAAAACATATGAGCTCATCAGTCAAGCACAATGGTGGTAGTGTCATGGCTTAGGCTTGCAAGTACTCTTTACTGATGATTTAACTTATAATGGTAGCCGTAGAATTAAGTTTACAGAAGCATTCTGTCTGCCAATTTACAGAGAAATGCATTCAATCCAATTGTGAGGAACCTCTTCAGGCAGCAGGACAATAACCCAAAAGACACTGCCAACACAATAAAGCATTTCATCAGGATAAGCAAAGTGGAAGGTTTTAAACTGGCCAAGTCAATCACCAGAGCTTATCCAAATTAAGCATGCACCTCACCTCCTGAAAAGGAGACTGAAGACAGAAACCCCCAAAACACACACAACTGAAAGAAGCGGCAGGACAAGCCTGGAAGAGCATCACAAAACAGAATGCAGCAGTTTGCTGATGTGTGTCACCAGCTTGGCACAGTAATTACAAACAACAGATATGCGAAGAAATATTAAGTATTATATACATTAATTTACTTTAAGACTATCATTTTCTATCCCTTTGCTTACCTAAAAATTGGTTGGTCTGCTACCAGAATTCAAAGATGCAGATGTAAATATCAGGAAATAAAAGCTGAAAATCTGATCCATCATCTCATTCATCCTTTGATCTCAAACCCAAATGTCTACCATGTACAGCAAAAACAAATGAATTGGCCATTCCTTTACAGTACTTTTGGAGGGGACTGTATATTGGATGTATAAATATATACAGATGATCCTCTCATCTACGGACACCACATTAATGGATATCGGATGTAATGGACAAAATCTGCTGGTCTGAATACATGATCCATTAGCCAAAATGTCCGGTACGAAAGTTTAAAAATCTCAGGTGCTGCGTCCAATAGTTCAGCAATTGTCCGCTAGCTGGCCGTGACGTGCGTGCTACTAGTTGCTTACACGCGTCGGTTGAGCTGTTGTCGTTGTGAAACTATACTTTTTTCCCGGCGATTATTTGGTGTTTTTCACCTCGATGTTTTCTCAATGTCCTTACTTATTTATGTTGGTCGTTATGCTGCTTGTCATGTGTACAGTACTTGGGCGGCACTTTCATGGACCTTAATGGTGTTTTTCCTTGTATTTCCATTATTCTCCCCCCCCCCTCCCCCACACACACACACACTCTAAAACACTTCACATCATTGGGCTATTCAAGTCAACAGACAACCTCTCCTCCCAATTAGTCCGTTAATGCGAGGATCAACTGCATTCATTAATATATATATATGTATGCATCATGTAATACCTTTTCATATTGTTGACCAAAAGAATGATTCCCAATATTAACAATCAACTGAAACCTTTTCACTTATGAAATAATGCAATTTTGCGTGCTAATGTTGTGGAAATCGAAAGGTAATCCATTCAGAAAACCTACTGAAGATCTGTAAAAAGTGTATTATATCCAACAGAATAGATCTCATTGCATCGTGTAAAGCAGAATATACTGTAGATAGTTAATCCAGTTACACTGCTTTAAAGTTTTGAAGTTTTTTTTTATTGCAGAATAGTGCATCTGTTACCAGTCGACTGGTCAGAATGCCTTTTGATAATAAACATAAAAGCAGAGTCCCAAAGTGAACACTATCACCAAACTCTGACTGGTAAGTGGTATACAACTTACAGTTAAAGCTTTAACTCAGACTGCGTAATGACTGCACATGTCATTATTTGTGTCTATGTGAATGACTAGGCTCAGGTTAGGCTGTTCTAAACATCACTACTGGCCAACAATTTGGTTATTATAAGAGAGTCTTTACTGCTGAATGACTGATGCTTTTATGGACCAGAAGCCACAGCCCCACCCTCTTTTCCATTGACTCACTGGACCAAGGCTTCTTTCTGCCATAGAAAGTTTCCACCTTACATCTTTTTTTCACAATCTGTATAGTGGTCTTTATTATCATTTTTAGTCCTCTCCGAATGTGGTATTCATCCAAAGGAAGCAGCCAATTGAAAAGTAAAAAAACAATCTGTACCTACCTCGTGTGACGTCTGTTAAGAACATAATGTCTTCTGGTGAGCAGCCAATCCTCCCTGAAATCTTTTCATAGCTTTTACTCTCCACTTTGGCACCAATGTTGGTGTCAAAGTGACCATCAAATAGCTGCAAGAGACATTTACAAAGACATTTAAAGACTACAACCTACCATAAAATGTAATCAGCACAAATTATATGAAAGGCAGCCAAATTAGAACTTGCATCTAATAGATCTCCTTCAACTGAATAGCCAAAGAGGAGCTTCTGGGCTTCTGTGCTTCCTGACGAATAAATGTAGACTTTAAGCCCATATTGCCTCCATCTTCTTATAGCAGGAACCACATCTTGATACACTCTGCATCAGAACACAAACACATAAGATCAGAAGGAGCAACTGTATCCGCTTATATGAGACTACATTCACAAAATGTCCTTATGTAATAAGTAATGTATACTAGTGATCATCACACATGAAACACACCACAGTACAGCCTAGCGTGACACAGTGAAATTACTTCTCTGCATTTAACCCATTCACCAAGTGAAGCAGGGGGCAGCCGAACAGCACAGCGCTCGGGGAGCAATGCTTGGGGACAGTACCTTGCTCAGGGTACCTCAGTGTTCCTTGTTGGTCCTGGGCCTTGAACCCACAACCTCCCAACTGAAGGGCCAATGCCCTGACTACTAGGCTACCACTACCCTTACGACACTATAATCATTTTTCTGGGTTCACATCTTTCATTCATGCAAAATGCTTTAAGAAAAAAAAGGCAGCTCCTCCATACTTACTCGCCTTTGATCTTCCCTGAAACATAGGCTGCTCTCCACATGTGGCCTTGCAGCTGTTTCAGAGCGGTGGTCTTTCTGTCTGCGGCCATCTGCCACAGGACACTATCCACCACCTCTCGAATTGCTTTCTCTTCATCCGTGTGGACCGTCTGGTCTACGGCATGAACTGGGCACGCTCTATTCTGCTTTAAGTCTTCTTCAGTCTGAAAGAAATAAAACATTACCATTTTTAACAGCAAGAAACCTGATTATTTAGTCAGGGGACAAAAATTGTGATATAGTAATACAGCATATATTAAAAAAGATCCGATGTTCCAGAGTCATTCTCAAAATCCCGTAATATTAATTTACAGTCAGCAATGTGTTATGATCTTATTATGCCAACTTCATCTATCATGCCAGCAGCCAATAAGAGAAGAGAATAAGAGAGTGAGTGTGCAATATGATTAGATTTAGGAGTATTAGTTTTAGATTTTCTTGCCAAAAAGCTAAGGCATTTTGTTGTCCCATAATCTGGTGCAAAACTAGTAAATAATTCTCATGTGCTTTATTCTTGTTGTTGAATTTGTATCATTAACCAGTTGAAATACTTTTATATTTTAAAAGGTAATATTTTACCTAAAGAGACAAACCTAGATAACTGGCTACATTTATGAACTTTTGAACCTCAAGCTTGGTTATATCCCCATTGGTATGTGTATTTTATCCAGTGATCCGTTTTTCTTTCTAACAACCAGATAGCACAGTGCTGTTTTCTACACTTTAGTTTGGCTCGCTAGCTAAAAGCATTTACTTCTGAGATGTCTGTAGCTTTGGGAAAAGCCCCGATAGTCACCACATGGCCCAGCATGGAGCACTGCGCTATACCCTGTACCTACGGTATTTCTCCTTTACCTAGAACTCAAATTTTAGCTATTTTTAATATATATTTAGCTAATTTCATGTGCATTGGTTATTCTGTGCAACATGTGCTGTTCATGATTCCACAGAGTAAGCAGAGACTCTGCAATGCACAGCCATAATGATAAGGCATACCTTAACCTGTAGTCACGATGAGAGCAACCAGCTGAGCTTAGCTAAAAAAACCCAGGCAGACCAGTGTTCAAAGTAGAAGGTTTTGCTCTTTTACTCAATCCTCAGTCAATGTGAAAGTGTTCATTCTGATAACAAACATTTGCCCCATGGCCCACATCACATATTACACATACTACGAGCATTATAATAGCATTTTTCTATTCTTAATATGATTGTAATATAATATATAATAATATATCATGTAGTAATATATGATATATCATATAATACATGAATACAGTTATAACTCATAATCACATGCCACCGTGGGTGGTGTTTGTATGTGTGTTATGTTAGGTGTGTATTACTGCCATTACAGTGGTCTTATATGGTTATTACTTGTCACACTCCAAATAAACTCTTGGATAAATTCTACATTTATTCTATAAATGTTCTCCATATCATCTTATACAGTAATGCTCCTCCAACGACAGCCCTAGATTAATAAGGAGATTTTTTTTCTGCCTATTAGCCGTAGGTTTCCTCACGGTTTGCCCCTGCCGCCTCCGTTTTTTGCATTTTACTCTTATTCTATGCTGTCCTTCTACTGGTGGCGGTTTAGACAAGGGCTATAGTAATGGTCACACTTGGATCTTTTACTCAATAATCTCAGACACTGCCCAACCTTTCCTGTTGAGTGTCTCTTTGGCTACACTGGCACTAAATCAGCCGCCGGTGATCAGGTCCCATTATATGCATTCTAAGCCCCACCAATCTCAAGTCCCAAGGACTGTACGTTTAACGGCATGTGATATCACACGTCACAACATGTGATATCCACCTGGAACGTCATGGTGACACCTTTTTATATATTATTACTGTTAACTAAACAGTATTATCATGTCTTACTCGCCCTTTAACCTGTGCTCAGGGTCACTTATTGACCCCAGGGCTGCTGTTGGAAGGATATGTTGAGTTCGGGGAACGATTCTGAACCCACCTGTGATGTTAGGGTGTTTAGTTTAAAATCCCTCGACCAGCCCAACATGCATGATGTCATTGTCATGTAAGAGCATGAGCCATGAAGGAAATAATGTCAGATGGCCCCTTGGCCATTCATCCCCAGGGACAAAGTGTGCACAGAAACACAACATGGGGCATGAGCAGGAAGTCTACCTTAAACCTGGGCACCTGTAGGGGATTTCCCCGGATTAGATGACCTGTAATATCTGTGACTAACTCATAACCAGTCAGCTACATGAATGGGAGTGAGTGCTGCAGTAAATGACCTGTTTCTTCAGGAGCTGCACATCCTGCTTGCACTCATCCTCCTCCCAGTGCGCACTCAGGTGCTCCTCCAAGTGCTCTCGGATATATGGGAATAAAACATCCTGCATGGAGAATCACCGTTAGTCAAGACGCAGTCGTGCGTTTACACCTGATGTGATGAGAGTTTTATGAAAGGATCCACAGAATCCTTCCTACCTTCACAAACGTGATGGGAGTCGTGGTCCCTTCTATGTCCAACAGGATAACGCTAACGCTCTCAGGAACTGTAATCGTTGACATTTCTTTTCTGTTTCTATGCTTTTTTTATTCTTCAAATGAACAACGACCAACTCGTCACGGTGGTTTACTATAAGAGAGCTTAGATAAACCCGATTAGTGCTAATCAGAGGCAAAAACGGTTGATAAGAGGAACTGCACAGTAACCAGCTAGCAAGGGGCTAACACATGGCTCAGTCAACGGGTTGCCAGGTAACGTTAGCTAACATCCCCGTTAACAACAACAACAACAACAACAATAATAATAATAATAATAATAATAATAATAATTTTTATTGTTATTATTATTATTATTATTATTATTATTATTATTGTTGTTGTTGTTAACAGGGATTCTAGGTCAATTTAATGAATATGGGAACCGCATAACAACAACAACAACAACAATAATTATTATTATTGTTGTTGTTCTTGTTATGCAGTCATATTCATATCATATTCAATAAGTTTGTAGTATGTAGACAGAAGGTGTATTGAGCACAGAGGATCAGTGATATTGCTTAGGCTGAATTCCTCGCACTCGCTCATCTTCTGACGTTTAATCCTGTTCAGGGTCGCGGCGGGGGGGAGCTGGAGCCAATCCCAGCTGACTTTGGGTAAGAGGCGGGGCTACGCCTTGGGGCAGGTCGCCAATCCACCGCAGGGCAACACACGGAGACAGACAACTTGTATTTAGTTGTATTTGCAGTCTGCTGATTTCCTTGTTTTATATTTAGTTCCTTGCCTGATATGTCTTTTCTTGTTAAGCCATAATGCAAACCAAGTTATCTATTCATTATGCAGAAGATCATAATCACAGGCACTTTCAAATATCACTCGCTCACACTCACACGCTCATCTTTTGCCGCTTAATCCTGTTCAGGGTCGCGCGGGGTAGGGGGAGGTCTGGAGCCAATCCCAGGTGACTTTGGGTGTGTGTGTGTGGGGTGGGGGTTACACCATGGGCAGGTCACCAATCCACCGCAGGGTGACACACAGAGACAGACAACCATTAATACTCACATTCACACCTACGGGCAATTTAGAGTAGCCAATTAGCCTAATCCCCTCTGTGCATATCTTTGGACTGTGGGAGGAAACCGGAGTATGCGGAGGAAACCCATACGGACATGGGGAGAACATGCAAACTCCACTCAGAAAGGTGCCCAGGTCGACCCCAGGGATTGAACCCAGGACCCTCTTACTGTGAGGTGATAGTGCTAACCACTACACCACCCTAACCTCCCCCTGAATTCCATTTATTTTAACTTAACGTAACCATGTAGCACCCCTGGGGTCATATTTGACCCTATCATTTAGTTCACCCTTATAGGTAGTCTGGGTTTTCCAAGGTTAAAGTTAAATAAATAATCCATCCATTCATTCATTTTCCATACCGCTTATCCATCTGGGTCATGGAGAAGCTGGAACCAGTCCCAGATGACGTTGGGTGAGAGGCGGGGTACACAGTGGGCAGGTTGCCAATCTGTTGCAGGGCTAACCCAAAGATGATTAACCATTCACACACAGGGAGAACAAGCAAACTTGACACAGAAATACTTCAGTACCCAGAACCTTGAAACAACTGTGAGGCAACAGTGCGAAACACTGCAGAATCAAACCACCTTAATAAATAACTTAAGTTGAACTCAAGTTTACTTTACAATATTCATCTATTATTACATTAAACTTAGTTTTAGCCTGGAATATTTTAAACCTATCCCAAATGTTTTTTCAGTATCTACTTTATCCAGGTCAGGGTCGCCGTGGATCCACCACTATCAGGAGGAAATACATGCTGCATGGAACACAGGCCACCTAGGGTTAGGGTTAGGCCACCATGCATACACACACACACACACACACACACACACACACACACACACACACACACACACACACACACACACACACAC
>JAQLOM010000009.1:14851309-14865663 GCA_030068315.1 Chrysichthys thysi | reverse complement strand
ACACACACACACACACACACACACACACACACACACACACACACACACACACACACACACACACACACATATGTGTGTGTGTATATGTGTGTATGTGTATATATATATATATATATATACACACACACAATATAAAATTCTTTTTGCTTTTGAAACAGAAATGACGTATGACCAGAAACAGCGTAACTAGCGCTTCCATTTTAACTAATCACTTCATTTGTGGACGCCATTTTTATATCGTCTTTACGAATTCTTATTATTTGTGTGAGAGTTATTTTACTGATATTGAAAAAAGTAAACACCTATTTGGTAAGTAAGTATTTAAGAAAACTTTGATCTAAATATATAAAATTCTTTTTGCGTTTGAAACGGAAATTTTGTATGACCACTATTTGTTGAAAAATAAAATTGGCAATTAACAAACTTATTTTATAAATACTGCATCTTATTTTTTTTCCCCTTGCACTCAGTGAGCGAAGACACTGGGTAATCAGCTAGCACAAAATATAAAGTAAAAATACATTAAACTGTCATGCAGAACACATGTGCAACGCACCTGTTCTGAGCACTCCCAATAGACTACTTCCTGGTTTGCCTCCGCAACGCCACGGCACGTCACCTGGGTGGCGACAGGTGTACCAGATTGGGATTGATTGCAGGAGCTATAAAAAGACTCATGCAAGCACGCCAAGGTCGCCGAGCATTAGTTGCCATTTTCCATGCACTTGCCAAGCCTTGCTATTCCTGTTTGCTTTCACCGGTTCTGACCAAGTTTCTGTTTCTTGTTATTCAACCCCACCACACCTGACAAAAACAAAATAACCTGCACTTTACCTTTAAAAAGAATCATGGCTGGTGTGAGGGAGAGGGGAGGTGAGGAGGATTATTGTGTAGGATGACTTTCACTACAACTCACAGAATCACTGCAGTCTGTCGGATCACTGGAATCTTTTTCTTTTCACGCGACTTAATCAAGGAAACTATCCAATGATCGCTGCTTTTGCCTCCTTTTGAGGATTTGGCGGAAACGCAACACTGTATTGTCATTAAACAGATTCATTGCTCGCACTGCTACAGCCTTTTTCGGGTGCTGCTTTTCTACAAAGTTTTGCACTCTTTCCCACATGTTACACATCTCCCTGATCTCATTTGAAGTGAGGGATTCCTCAGTCTTTTTCTATGCTAGCGCGGATGTTGACTATATGAGTGAGCCACAATCCAGCAGTTGGCAATTGTGGCTCAAGTACCTTGTACTGGATAGCCCTTTTGACCCTTGTTGCTGTGTAAAAATGTTTTCTGTTTTTAATATCTGTGTATATAGAGAGACTTCTAATATCTCAAAGTTTTATTCAACCCTGTGCATCAGTATAAACATAATGCAATAGAGATGGACATCTTGACACGTTGCATAAAGTCATCACTTCGGCTGTATTCATCTGCATGTGGTTATGTACACCATGACTGCATCGTCTTGTGATTTGCACTCTCAAACATTAGCAGCTTGTCTGGAGTAGTGCTGCTGACCCAAAGACATGACATCATTATAGTGGCCCCTGGCATGATAAGAGGAGAGATTTTGGATGTGTCCCAGCTGCCTTCCTGGTATATCACACACAAATGAGACAGATCTAGCGTGACTTGTGGAATAGCTTGACTGTGATGTGATGTGATGTGATGTGGGTTTTCTTGCAACAATAAGCAAAACTATGTGAGGTAGGAAAAAGTGAACTGATAAGTATCATGTTTCATCTTGTAAGCTTGTGTTCTTGGGGAACTGTGCCTTGTATGCTGTATGTAGTGGCGTTTATTCAGTTGTTTTCATGTGCCACTTCCCTGTCTGGCTCAAACAGCTTGCTAAACTCTAAGCAGCTGACCTTCTTGAGGAAGCTGAGGATGAGTTCTACAGGGTGACTGACAAATCCTGATTTCTGCTGTATCTACATATTAAACATGGCTTTTGAGTCAGCATGACCTTGTCTAGGGATATACTTGATGTTAATCTCTGAGTTCAAAATGAAAAATGACAAACCTAATGCATGCTTTTCTATCACCTTGTCCATCTTGAAACAATATTGTTTGCTGACTTTATTACAGATCTTATATAAGTACACAAGTATGCTTTGCCTAATAAAAGGCAAAGGATCAAAACATGCCGCTGCGATTAAAATGGAGTTGTATATGGTGCAATGAAGTCATTATTTTTTTTCGGTAATCTGGCAAAAGATAAGTCTGTCATCATACAGCTCCTGTTCTTTCTTTCTTTCTTTCTTTCTTTCTTTACTTGTTTCTTTTGTTCTCTTTCTCTCTGTCTGTCTTTCCCTGTGGAGTTTCTGGCACTCTGCCTATGATAGGAGTGTAATCTAACCCTTTGATTGACTTATTTGTGGATTAGTTTAATGATTAGCCCTTAAATTGAGCCAGATATTTGCTGTGGATTATAGGGCAACAACATGGTAATGTCAGTTATATTGGTATAAAGGATATGAGGTGAAAATGGGGGGATTTCCAAAATGGGAACAGCACCCATGCCAGATGCAAGATCATGAAACATAACCCACATGAGAAATAGAAAAGGGGAAAATTGTAGAAGAATTTGAATTAAGCCATAGGACAGTTTTTGATATGAACAGAACATGGATGAACAACCAGATGCTCCATATTCTGGCAGGTTCAGACCATGGCAAGTATGAGGAAGAGCTCTGAAAACAAGACAGATGGCCAGGCTTCTTTTGCGTAATGGGTTCTGTACTAGGTCACTGCCCCCTTCCAGTGTGGCTGAATGTCCCAAGGCAGCAGCTTTGCCAGATGCAGTGAGATACATAGAGATTCGTGAGTGTTTAAGACTTTGACTTTGTTAAAGAAGTTGTATGGCAGAGAAAAACTTCAAGTGTTTCTTAACATTGTGCTTCTGCCTGTGCACTAAGACTGCTTAAAGCAGAATGTCAGCAGAAAATTCTTGACCACCGTGTGCTAGTCATGAAGATCAAGAAAGGAGAAAGGACACTTAATGCTCAGTAAAGCAGAACTATACCAGAAAACTGTTGAACTTGACATCAGTCAAAGCTATGCAATTTCCTCACTCAAAAATGAAACGGTTTCAATATTTCCCTGCTTTCAGACACCTGAGACAATTCATAAAGGACTAGATTATGAGTTAGATTAAGAAGGATTGAAGTAGAGAACCATTTAAATCTTAAAGTATTGGTTCGTAGTGGTTTTTTGGTCTCTGAGTGTTTTTCTTTAATCCAAGTTTCTAGTACACCATAAATTACTGACTATATGCTTCTAAAATCCTTAAATCCCTGGTTATTATCTATTGCGTAACCACTTGATGCAAGAAGTTAATCATGTGAAAGATTAGAGATGTTACGCATGTGCCATATGGTCATTGTAAGCTCCCAACGGTGCAGCCTGTGCAAAGTGCTGTAACTGCAGTAAAGCTGCTATCATGGTTTGGAGATCATAATCAGCCCTTGTATGAATAATGATAAAGCTATTCCAAACTATTTCAAGAAACAGCATGTGCAGTGAGCTTTTTAAAAGGCCTGAAAAAGTATTGTTTTATTATGTCGTTAACTGTGACAATAAAGAGACGTGTGTGTCTCAATTTTTGACTTCCAAGTCCTGAGAAAATGCCTGTTCACTTGGAATGGAGGAGCTCTATCTTGGCCATGCCAGAATTAAAATGTTATGAGCCCAAAATCCACTCAGGAATGTCAGATATTGTAGGAATCTTCTTCTTGGTGCTTGCAGCCTGCTTTTTAAGTATGGCTCTTTTCAGCATTACTAAGCCTCCACACTCATCAAGGGCTTGTTTTTGCTAATATTTTGGGTTTCATCTTGATTGGATGAATCAACAAAGTTTCGATGTACAGTACCTACAAAAAGCAAATTACCATTCAGAAGTCTTTTGTCACCTAGTGTTTGTTGTTTAAATACTGTCTTGTTCTTTATCTATAGTGACTGAAGAAACCATTGCAATGTTTAGGATCTCCTTAACCAAAATTTGCAGCAGACACAATGTGTGTGTTATTTGTATGGAAATTGTGAGTCGAGCCCACTGTTAAACTCATTTTAACGGAGAAGGAGGGAGAAAGCCCGAGAAAGAGAGAGGGGGGGGGATGGGGGGGGGGGCGAAATGGAGATCTATTGTGATCTCCTACAATTATACAAACCCCCCTTCCTCAATGGTTAGTCGCTGCTGTGGCAACAAGCCCTTGGATGGAAGAATTGAGGGTTGTCCTCCAGCAACAAGGTGGGCAGTTGTTCCAGCAAAGGAGGCTGTCAAAATGAGAAGTTGGGTTTTAGTCCCTTAGCATAGAAATCATTTGTCATTGTCTGATCAGGTGTTTTGCTGAGTTTTGATTTGTTGTCTTTCACAATGTGTAAGGTTCGGTGGACGCCTCACCTGAACAGCATGGTTTTAAGTTATAGTCTTTCTCCTCCATATAAATTTTTCACCAAGGGATGGATGTACTGTATAGGGTTTTTAAATGGTAAATCAAAATCTATTTTATTTACTATTGAGAAGAATATTAAGCTGTAATATGCTTATATGGTACTGTAGTATAAAGGATTATGTTTTGTTATAATTTGTGTGTTCCCAGAATGTAAGTTTGTGGCACAGCAAGCTGAAGTTGAAAGGCAGTAATGCTTACATACATATACGTAACGTCATGGTTACCTTAAATGCAGTGTGCTAGCGTGTAAGGAAAGTAAGGGGGTGGGGTTGGAGGCAGGACTTGGTTCAGGAGTGTGCAAAGCTTTGTGTGGAAGGGGTTCGTGATGGAGCGAGTGAATGCCACTTGGCCACCGATCCGTAACTGAGTGAGGGACAAAGGCCTCCCGCAGAGTGAAGTGCACTGGGCGCCTGACACTTCATAGTGCTCTCGCACAACCTGCTGCGCTATGCTCCCTTTTCGGCTGTGGAGGGTGAGTAATGATCGTATTGTTTTGCATCTGTTAAGTTTTGTAGCATTTTGGGTTTTTTTTTAAATTTGGTCTTTTAGGTGGTTCGTTGTGATTGTTTTGCTGAATGAGCTTTGTTTATTTTTGATAATGCTCCACTGTTCATGTGCAGATCCTCTGCTAGAGTCTGTGCAGGGTTAGTCTTCGAGCGTATGCATGCTCATATTTTCACTCACTCACTCTTATTTTTGATGCTGGTTTTACTCAGCACATTTTGTCTTGCATGGCAGGCCCTCTGGATGGAACCATGGATGGGTTTTTCTCTCTGGACATGTCCATTTTGACATCAAGGCCAGGAAAACTGTTCTTTCCCCTCTTCCATCAGTGTCAGTTACGTGACAGTCTTAACAGTTGTGGGTCATGGATCAGTTGGCAATTCATACTTGGAGTGATGAACCATTCCTTTTCCCACCCTCTTTTGTGATCTGATGGAAAGAGACTCTGTATGCAATGCTTAGATGATAGTGATTTTTGTTGATTGGGGTCTTTTTGTTTATTCCTGAGCAAACCTATGATAAGAATCTTTACTTGGTTCCTAAGATCATGTGGTTTTGATTGACTGACTGTTTGTTTTACAGACTAATGTACTGTTCAGATGTGATGAGATTTTTTGACATAAGTCTGTTAAATATGGGTTGCATACCCATAACGTGTATGTACACTGTGCCTGTGCTGGGAACTCAGTAACTTAATCCCCTCCAGAAACATCTGAAAACATAGATGTTGACTATATTTTATTGTTCTGTATTTTTAACTTGATCAGTACTTGGTTTTGACATGAGACAATGGAAAAGAGTTCTTCCTGAGGTGTCTTTATACGTAAGAAAAAGCAATACCCTTTTCCCCACAGGACTTAACAAAACCTTTACCAACATGGCAATAGAGATGGACCATATATTAACTTAACTTAACTGTGGTTATTTGTACTAGTCTACAAGATTCGGACTAAAATCCTATAGATTCTTTGATGATGACAACAATATCCCACCTCTCTATGTAAAATTAATTCATTCCAAATAGGGTTCAGTATTGTATATTTGCTAAATCCTTTAATTCAACAGTTAATCTTTGTTTAATTGTTTATGTGCTCGGGCTTTTGAGGACATATTTCTTTTGGCTCTGACAAGCTAAGCCTTCGTTAGCTGGTTGTGTTGGTTTAGGGTTAAGCACAGCATTCTTTGGAGCCCAGTCCTTCTTTCATACTCATCCAAAGCTTTAATTTCTGAACTGCAGGCATACTTTTTGTAAATTATTCCAGGATGAAGGTTAAAATAGAGGGCTATCAGACATGGGCACATCAGTGAAGGAATCAAAGGAGCCGGAAAAGAACAGATAATTTTAGCAGAAGAGGATGGCGTTCAGGCAGATTCAGAACTCATTTACATACATATTTGGCCCACATGTCTGAGGCTGAGCTCTGTCCACAAAGCCTCTCTTCTAAGGCCAGGATGTGAGACCCTGACTGCACAGGGCAGTCGTTAGATGGATGAATGGTACATTTGACGCCTTGCATTAATAGGTAGGAAAGAAAGGGTTGATTTCAGTTGAGCCAGCTTTTGAATATAATGTCTTTGAAAGTAACATGTGAATTGGTGATAAAATATTTATTGTGTTCATTTTGCAGTTTTTTTAACTGCTCTGTATCAAAGTGAGTATGAGCAGCTACTGTATAGAGAGTGGGGATGACATGACATACTGTCACTGCCTGAATTTCCACTGGCACACTGCTACTTTTCACTCAGGTAGAATATTTAGTTATAAGACTTGTGCTCTGATTCAGATCCTCCTTAGACTAGCATTTCTGTGGTAAATGTTAAAGCTTGTTCAGTCTGTGATGAGTCATGCTACTTTCCTCTGTCTAAAGTCATAATTCCCATGTGGAAGCATGCCACTTGAGAACTCCATATAAGTTCATCAATCAAACCCTTACCACATAGCTCATGTTTCACACAGCAGTTTGGTTAAATTGCATGATTCAAAACGGCTTACATCTTGCAAGCGGCACGCCCTGAAACATGTCAGCGGGATGTCTCTGGGTGTGGACAGCTGTAGATCACGTATTGGCACAGTAAGTGACTACAGTTATCCACTTGCTCAATGGGACAAGCCCTGAGACCCTCTGAGGGTGAGACGGAAACAAATGACGCCTCCACTTTCAGACTCAGCAGAATAGAATCGTACATTCATCTTCAGTAACCAGAGCTTATTCCAGGAAGACTGGGAGTAAGGAGGAACTATACCCAGGATGGGAAGTCGGTCCATTGCAGGGCACTGTGCACACACATTCCTAAACTCATTCACACTTTGGGCAATTTTCTGTAGTCACGCCATTTATGGCACTTTTTAAGGGAAACTGCAGAACGTTGGGGAAACCCACGTAGATACTGGAAGAACAAGCAGAACCTCACTTGGCACAAGCTCAGTATCGAACCAAGGACCCTGGAGCAATGGCCACCGTGTCACCTAACAGAGTAACACTTTTTTTATATGGAGCAGGTGTGGGACGCACCTGCTTTGGGTTTGAAAAAGCACTTTGTTTTGTATAAGGACATTTTTAACGAGGGAGAATGAAAGTTTCATCTCTTAGGCCTGCATGTGGATATATATTGCAGTAATAAAACCCTCCACAGACATGCAGGTTAACGGCTGGAACCCAACACTTGTGCAGTAATGATTTTCACACACTATGGTGACTTTTCAGGGTTCTGCTGCACACTCCTCATTTGTAGCCAGTGTGGGAGTGGAGGAGTGAAAATGCCTGCTGGGGTGGGCTTGGCCAATCTTATCTCTGGCCTGCACATGTCGAAAAGAGCCAGCCTGTCAGTTCCAGTGACAACTTGGCTTAATTTTCCCAGTGCAAAAAATATTGAGAAAATGAAGCAGCACCTGAAAGAAGAACTGGGTAATATTGACGGACTTTCTGTGATGGCGACCTGCTGTTTTCCCAGGGGTCAGTACTTGCTTTCGGTTATGGGGTTAATATCTTTTACCATTGCACTCTTGCATTCTTGAATCAGATGGTGTGAATTAATTTTCAAAAACAGCATAGCTCTAACAGGAGTTCTGACTGTAATATAAATTATAAATTTATAATAATGCCCTTGTTCTAATGTTATTGTTTTATATAGTAACTAATTTAGTGGGATCTGTATGGTGGCTGTGCCATATAATCTAAAAAATGTACAAAATGTGTTTATATATGTAACAAAAAAAATAATATAATCATTCAAATGGTGGAATTTTGTGTTGAGATGCATTTATTTAACATTTCTAGAAAAAAGTATCAGAACTTTGTAACTGATGTCCAGTTTTCTGCTGTCAGTAGGACAGTCTTCAGGACTTTGCACTTTCTGGTTTCTCAGGAACAGCCTAGGCTCCTGACAAACTAATCTATGACTTGGATGTGCCAAAACATTAAATATAAATGGATTAAATGTCATGTGATGTTTCAAAACTGTAATCACTGGCAAATAGCGGTGGTATGACAGGAACGACACACTTCTGACTCGGGCATTCGGCCGTACACACCACTCTAACATGGATAATTTTCCTATAACATCATGGTTCATGACGAGTTATTACTTAATTATGTTGTTTTGGAACACAGCATTAAAATAGCCTGTATCTACATTTATTGGTAGACCAGTGTAGACAAACTATATAGGTACACATTTTATTTTATAATTATGTTTACTTCTTTGACTGCGACAGGCTATGAAACTAACCTGCTGTAGCTTTGGGTATGGCAAGGTTTAAACACATGACCTCCCAAGCACCAAGCCAAAGCCTTGACCACAGAGCCACCATTTACCTGTAGGTAGAAGTGGCTATGTCTTCTGTGTTGCAAAATTTCAATCCTCCTTCATTACTGGAAAAGGACCACTAGTGACCAGATATTCTTCGGATGGTGGATGATTTCTTTCTGCATAACGTTGACACTGACATGGTAGTGAGATGGAAGTCCATGTAGTGCATCTGTGAGTGTACGAGGCAGAGGCACAGTAGTATTTCTTAGGGGTTAAACAGGGAAACAGTTCTCCATTCTTGAACCAATGGTGGAGCCCACATCAGTTGTGTGTTCAGAAACTGACCAACGATGTACGTATAATCCTTAAGAGTTGAATGTGTTTAACCTTATTGTCCTCGCACCAGTGTCATTTGTTTATCGTGGCCTATAGTCAGTGAGGGACTGAAACAAGGCATTAATCCAATCTTTTTTTTCTTTTCTTTTTTTTTTTTTTAAAGCTGGTCCAGTAGGCTCAATGCAGACTCTGTGCTTAGTGCATGTGTCTGTTATGGCCCAAATCCAGCAAGTTCTAAATGGCCCGCTGTTGGCTCTGAATAGGCTCCTGTTTTCCAGTGGACCAGCCTTTTGGTGTTTCATGTGAACATGCGTATTAGTATAATTGCACACTAAAGTACGACAGCACTAATTAATTTTCCCTTGAAGCAGGAGACATAACCAGCTCCTAATTAATATCTGGTGGTGTGACAAAGTGAAACCAGAAGTGAACAATCTCAGTTCTTACTCACATGCTATCACAACAGTCTATAACGTTTATCTGTTACATCCGTGCTATTTTTTTTTGTGCATCCATATACAGTATGGACATGTGTGCACGTTAGTGTTAGTCTGTAACCTTATAAACTATTCATGTTTCCTGCTTTTGTCTTGCAGGTCTGAGGGATTGCTCATCGAAGCACACCAAAGAGAGCCTCTCCCTGTAGGTGTGTGAATGTGTTTCTCTCAGGATCTGCTTTGTCTGAGAAAGCCATCTACATCCAGTACCTCCAGCTAAGAAATATCATCAGTATCCTCAGTGCCAGGCCTGCTGAGCCCGGCGTGCTCTTTTCCGACTCATCCCTTGGCCCCCTTCACACTCTCTGCAAACACTGGCACGGCAGCACTTTAGGACTGCTAATCATGAGTGAATTCTGGTTGTGCTTCAACTGCTGTATCGCCGAGCAGCCACAGCCGGTAAGGCACTCGTGCTTCGTCTCCAGAGACGCATTCATACCACAGGAAACAGGAAGTGCTCGCTGGTTATTGAGCAGCACCTGTGCAAATCTAGCACAAGGTTTCTATTCACGCAACTCTACATAAGAATAAGAAATGTGTGCGTACTGCTGCTGTTGTTTACTGCTGAAGGAAATATGGGCGGGTGTCAGGGTGACCGACTTTTTTTTTTCTTTCTTTTTTTTTTTTTCCCATCGATGTAGTATTATTCCTGGCTAAGTTCTTAGCTCCATCATTAACAATTTTCCCACACCTCCCAGGGGCTTGAGACTTCATGTCCCAATTTCTTTCCACTTGCCTCTAAGCCTGATAAGATAGAAGCTTTGCATGCTTCTGCATTCAGAGCACATCTAAAAATAACCAAACCTGATTAAATAGTTCCCCAAATGATAGCATCATATTTTCCTTTTCAGTTTACTTCTGTACATTTTGAAGAAAATGCATTCGATTTAGATTTGTCTGTCAGCACTGTTTCAGCTGCTAAGGATTTTTGCTCTGCAGTTGACATTTGTGTGACAGCCTGACATGTTAATCTTGGACTGACATCGCTATAGTCAACAATGCATTTAGCATGGAGCATATCAAACTTTGGAGCGTTTAGGTTTCTGAACAACAGTCAGCGTTTGCTGTAATCTATAATATGCACATAAGTGTACGTAGGTACCATAAATGCATGTAATTTTTAATGTGGTTCTGGTTATGTTACATCTAATTAAATATCCATACTACTTTGTGGAAATTAAATTTATAAAATAATTTAGCATACAGATGACTGGGAGGAGATTGGATGATGTCCGGTGTTTGGGGCAATTCCTGGTTTGAAGTTTTCCACGTCTAGGTGGTGTGCATCTCCATGTTACTCCTCCTGTCTGGTGCTCCGTATTTAGCGGCTGTTGGGAGGAGATGAGTTATGTTGCTCAAGGCCTTTTATGGGAAAAACATGTGAGGAATCTGAAGTGTTCACTGGCTCTCAACATGATCAACACTGATGAGCAAAAAACTTGGCAGCCCTACACTGAAATACCCAGTTTAAATGACTTTCCACCTTCTATCAGTCTATTTTATTGCAAGAGTAATTAGCCTAAGAATCCCTTTGTTTGTTAGTTTTGCGGAGAGATGCACTAGGATCAGCCAACATAAACTGGTGGTACTGACATGCTCTTGAAGAGATGTATTTACCTCCAATTTTTTGTATACGGTAGTAGCCAAGCAAAATGCATCCACTTATTGGTCGACGTATCCAGACTTCTGACGAAATATTCAGTTTTTGGTGCCAAAGCTCCTGTATGCATTTCAATAAACTAAAAAAAAGAATTTTTAGCTCCGTTTCATCAATGTGCTTATATTTCTTGATATTTTTATAGCATATATCTTGTCACATAATGTCAGAAATCACATCGGAAAGGCCGACCATGATTTCTTAACAATTGATTTCTTAACAATAACAACCAACACAAGTGTGGAGTGATTTCAGCATGATTCATGATCATAAGCTTGCATTACGTATTCTCTACTTTAGCCTCTGAGTAAATGGAAATTTTTTTTTTTTTTTTTTTTGCAGCGTGATTTCGTTAACTTTTCTGACGCGTATGTCACTGGAGAGCACCGTGAATCATCTTTTATAGATTTTCTAGAAGAATATTAGCAAGATGACATATAGGCAGAATAATCTGACTTTAATGCCGTTTATAACATAGGCTGTGTTTTACCTAGCACAAATAATAGTCTTGACTTGTACCTGCTTTACTTGAGTAATCATTATTGGCAGTGAAAGTTGGGTATGGAATTCGCCCACTGACTTTGCCTAGTTGTTTTCCAATGGCCTATTGTCACAGTCAAATATTAGAGCAATAATATAGAGGAAAATATGCTCCAGGAAGTTGGGCTATTAAAAACACAGTGCCTTAATTATTAATGCAAATCGGTGCATCGCACATCAGGTGTGAGTTTTCAGCCCCATGTTAATTTTCAGTGTTATTTTGGAATATGGTGTTCATTAAATTAGGTCACAGTTTGCCTCAAGACCGCTCATGTCCGTGTGTGTGTGTGTCCGTGTATGTCCTAGTTTGGACCTGTCATTTGCTATTGGATAAGCACTGATATTGAAATCTAAATGAATTAGCATGGTGTAGAATCATGCACAAGATGTGGCAAGAGGAACTGCATGCTGTCTTCTTGAAATTTAAACGTAGCTCCTCATATTTCAGACATTTTAGAATTTTTGAAAAAAGTTTTTTTTTTTTTTTTTTTACATTGTAGTTGGGAGTCAGACATTCAAGATGGGTAAGAGATGGAAAGTCCATTGTAAATCATCCAATGGATAAATCTGGACCATGAGCATGTCTGCTTAAAAGAAATATAAAAACAAAAGCAATATCTACACCACTATTGCATTGCCCTACTAGGCATTTAGGCTTATACCATGATACTGTGGAATTTTTTTTTATTTTAGAAAGTTTATTTTGAAGTATTACATTGTTGTTTCTGTAGTTAAAACTGCTTGCCCAGGATTAGTATGTTGGATGCTCCACATAATTTAAGACTAATAAACAGATTTTACAGTTGGGTTGTTATTTAAATGTATTAATACACAAACACAAACATGAAGAATATGGAAGGAGTCTCCACTGTTAGCACTTTGCTACACAAATTGCTTCAAAATCAGTGCTTTTCATTTTTATCTTCAAAAGTAACATACTTTTTCCATGTCATAGCCAGGCATTGAGAAAAAGCATGCTTTTAGCAGTTTAATACAAAATTTCAGTTTATGCATTGATTTTATTTGTCCCCTCTTAAGATATTTTAAATTAGTGTAGAAAATAAAGCGAAAAAAAAAAGTGGGGCAGGAAGAGTGGCTAATTGGCCATCAGGTGGTGAAGCTGATACAGTATAATTAACATTTGTCAGCTTGAAATGTAAACTGACTATGACCTGGAGTTTCTTTTAAACTGACTTGCTTTGTAATGACCCAGAAGAGACCTTATGGCTGTTCTGTGTAGAGTAATTTAGACAATGGTTTGCACTACCATTATAGAAGCATTGTGGCTTGGAATTTTTAATTTATGAGCTCGCCTTAACCTTTTTCTCATAAAGTACCAGTACACTTTTAGGTTGCTGTCATTTTTGCTGAAGTGCCATTAAATTGAAACAGCCAAACTCGTTGCTCTCTATGTGTATGGGGTGCACCTGCAGTCAGTCATAAGTATGCAGCAGAATGCAGTAAGAGGGTGACAGACCTACGTCTGGATCATTTCCTCTGCGGTGGTTGACCGCAGACATGTAGATGATCAGGCAGTAATATGATCTGTTCTTTGCTCTCCTGTAAGTAGCCCCCTTCCTCACAGCAGTAAAAGGCCTTTGATATTCAAAGCACTTAAAGTGCAGTTGTTTAGTAATCAAGCTTTACTCGGAGCAAACAGTAGTTTTCAGTTTCAGCTGCATCCTTTTGTTCAGCCTTGTAAAATGTGCTTCATTTGTGCCATAATTCTGAGCATAATTTAGTGTTCAAAACCAGTAAATTGTGTCCGACTTTAAAATTAAGTGCATGTCCTGAATACAATGCTAATTATTTCACTTGTATGTCCATTAGCCATGTACAAATATTATTCTGTTTTCTTGTCATGATAATGGCCCCAGTATTTCACAGATAATGAGATCACATGATGTAATGAATAAAAAATAATAGGGTGGTCAGATCTTCGTGGAACAGGAATCCACAGGACAGATGGAGTTTAAGTTGAAGGTGGTTACCTTTTCAATGTCTGAGGAGTACCAAGTACTGATGGGAGCACTTGAGTCTGTGTGATGATTGCAGTGTAATTGCATGCGATGAGGCAGCACTGTGTCGGGTTACATTTTGCTAAATGGGTCAAAGGGTCCAGGCACTGGCTTGTTCACTGGGCAGGCCTGTAGGGCTCTGTCTGAGAATTGGACATGTTTGATATTGTAGCATTTAAGAAATGAGTAAAGATTCTTCTGGTTGCATCCACAGGAAGTGTTCAGTACATACAAAATCTCAAGACCTGTAAGACTGGCCCCAAGGACTTAAGGTCAGCAACTTTGCACTTGCATATAGTTATAAGTGTTAGCTGTTTCCATGGGTGCATAACAACCTGGATTTCCACCACAAACCTATTGCAGCGAACCATGAATTTTGACGCCAGCATCATAAGCCAAAAAATCTTGGAACATTTTTTTTTACCACCAAAACAAGAAGAGGCATACAAATGTGCATTAAAAGAAAGAGTTATGAAAAACTTTTTTATTTTTTATAAGTGCATAAAAGAGCTCAGTTGGACGTGTGTGTGTGTGTGTGTGTGTGTGTGTGTGTGTGTGTGTGTGTGTGTGTGTGTGTGTGTGTGTGTGTGTG
>JAQLOM010000009.1:14782707-14793674 GCA_030068315.1 Chrysichthys thysi | reverse complement strand
GGAGACCTTTCCAACGGTATATAACACATCCGGGTACTGCCTAGGGAATCTTGGGAAATTGAGTGCGTAATCGTTGCGCGCTTGGTGCGCTCTCAGTGCACGCAACACGAGGTTAAATGTTTTGCCGGGGGGGATTTTCACGCGTCACACCTGACAACCTCTCTACTACTCACCAACTAGTGTGCCACGGCACACCGGTTGAAAAACACTGCACTAGAGTGTTCAGTGGCCCGACAGTGGCAGACAGGTGATGCTGTAATTTGAACTCAATATCTTCCGATTGTGAAGGTAGAACAAGGCCTAAGCCACACTGCTTTATTAACACTGCTTTATTAACACTGCTTTTATGTTATTTGAGTCTGGCTAGCATCTTTTTCTGTTGACATACTGAACCACAGTGTGACTGTGTGCAGCAAGAGTGTAACACTGCTGAACAATACCAGAGCCGCCCATTCCTGTCAGCTCTGTTGTTCATCCGAGTTTAATATCCCCAGGATGTTAATGTTGGAAAAGTGTCAACATGCCAAATGCACATCATAATATCTCATAAATCTAAGGAAATAATTTAAGCACTTTAAGAACCCATCAGATTTTTTAGGAAGGAAAAAGCTTGGCTTTCTGTGTTTGATCTGATGCTTAACAACCCCCCCCCCCCCCCAAAAAAAAAAAGAAAAAAACAAAAAAAAACGTTCCATGTGCAACTTTAGGAACAGTTTTTATAACTCTTTTCCTTAGCTGTCCAGATTCACTGACTCATTTTAAACTGACTATTCTGAAGTAACCCAATTCTTGAAAGCCAAAGCATTGAGCTGTTATTTGAGATGCCATGAGTTGCACGGAAATATTTTGCTGAATGTTTTAAGTATTAACAAAAAAAATTACATTTGAATATCGTTAACTTTATTACAACACATTAAAAAATCTGTTATAAAGTTAGACTAGCTAGTCTTTTTTTTTTCATTATTATTATTTATTAAATGAAAAGAAGTCATAGAATGCATGACTCTTTCATTTTTATTTGTCTCTGGCTCTGCAAATATTTTTTCAAAGATGATATAAAGACATTCAAGCTTTTCTCCCAGAACATCAGTTGCAGGCGTCAGTCCGTCCCTGTCCCTAGCTGTTTATGGAGAAACCCATCAATTAGGGTTAGCTATTTATTCAGTGGTTTAAAAAGTCAGTGTGTATGCATTACAATTCTCAGTTTCTGTTTTTGCCAATTTTTCTGTGGATTGTGTTTTTTTGTGTGTGTGTGATTTGTAAATGCCTGTTCTGCCCTGACCGCAAAACGGACTTGTGGTTTTGCTCCTTGTTCCTGGAGTGTGCTGTGGGTTTTGGGACAGACTTAGCAAGCCTTCAGGAGTTTTTGAGGTCTTCTGAGACAGCTAAATAGAGTTTACATAAACATTTCATTAAATATTTCATAATTCCTTTCATTTACATTTATACAGTTGGCAGAAAGCTTTTATCCATCATGACTAACAAGTGAGGCAGAATGTGAGCCAGGCTTAAAGCTCGTAAAGGGGCTGACAAGGATGCACGAGGTGCAGGTTTCTGTTACATGATGCTTGTTACTTAATAAAGGAAAGCATATAGTCATTGATATGGTGTATCTTTCTTCCAGGAGATGTTTATTTAACATTTATATATTTTTAAGTCTGCAATGGCAGTACTTTAGCAGTCAGTAGGTTCTCCATCAGAGGTAAGTCTTGAGCAAAGATTAAAGCTTTGTCCTGAAGTTGCATTTTTTTTTGTCTTTTTAACTTCAAGAGGAAGCAGAAAAAAGAAACTGGTTACGCAATGACTATTTATGGCTGCTATAATGGAGCAAACTTGTTTCCTGGATGTTCCACAACGTTAGATGTAACTTTAAACAATTAAAACTTGTAATCATTGGCAAATTTCCCCAGTAGAACATAAAAAGGATTATAAATCCTGAAATGTACTGTTGTAGGAAAATAATCAACTCCAGGGTGGAAATGGGTTATGTTGTTTATACAATGGTAGTAGCATGTTTGTGTATAATGACTAGATTGCTGAGGACATTTTGTTATCTAGAGTTCCAACAGTCCAACCTGTTGATGAATAGCTGTTGTAACTAATTGCCTTCTAGTTTCAGAGTCCAAGTAAACACTTGGATGATGAATATTTCACAGCAACAAAGGTGCAATTTGTAATTTTGAGGCATGAGCAGATGTTTGAGAAACAGCTCCACCATATATCATGTTGGATTCTAGTCTGGTAACATTTTAAAATATGGAGTGATTGATAATGATGAGGATGATGAGTCTTGTGTTAAAGCTCCAGACTGAAGGAGGAAACATATCCCACATGCTTGCCAACAGATGTCAGATATTAAAGAGAGATAAAGCTCTCAGAAATTTGCCAATGCAGCATTTCGGTTCCAAGTTTTGTCAGGATGTGTTCCAGTTATGTTACTCTCCTTCCCTCCCTGCTAATCTGTTTGAGTAACACCTGGAAGACATCCTTCTTTTTTGCTATTGGCTGCCTCTGCTGTGAGGTAAACTTAAAGCAGCTGTGGTCTTGGCTTGACCTGCTGGCTTGTGGATGATTGTGCAAATATGACCGCCAGGACCCCTCATATTAGACATTTAAGCACATAATTTCAGAAAAGCTCTGCCAACACTAGGCCCAGTTGTGCCAGTGCTTGGTTTACCCCAACAGGAAGCATGAGCTCAAGGAAGGGGACAAGAATATAGGCTGCTTAACTGCAAGTGCTCTTTTTTCATTAAGTAAGCAAGACGTACCTTGAATGTGTCCATTCAGTCTGGATCACCATTGGCATCATTAGGTTTGTCTTACTGATGAATAAGTATTATGGCTAATTTCAAAACTCAGTTCTGCATTGCTGAAGACCCAAATCTCAGCAGCTACAACTTGCCAACCACTGTTTAGTCTTTCAGCAAGAGCTTGAGTTGCTCTACTGGTGCTGTACAATTGCTTATCCTGTACTCTGATTCCAGCTTCCTTCCAAAATTAGAATATGTGAAAAGACAATTTTCCTTGCTGGAGCTTATAAAGTAATAAAAAAGTAAGATGTAAAACCATCCAGCAAGAAGATGGAGATGGAAGGTGAAAAACACCAGCTATGTTGAATGCATTACTATTGCTTTGCTACCCAGAGGTAGTAAATCGACCATCGGAGCAGACTTAGCATCACACCTTCTCTGACCTTGCCTGCTAGCAGGAGCTTAAGAACATCCCAGTAATTTTTTACAGTGTCTGCTAAAGCACTTAGCAAGGTGGTCCCAGTCTAATGCTTTTACAGGTATTTTAAAGGTATGGCTAGCAGTATGGCTGAGTAGAGGTCGAACTTGGAGGCTTTAAACCCTGACAGGCCTATTTGGATCTCCTCACCAGGTGACCATAAACCAGAGCACACTAAATCAGCCAACCCCCTCCATACCTGTGCTCAGGTCTCCATAGGGAATTGCTCTTAGCTTGCTGAATGTGTAGGCTGAGCCCTCTTCATTTGGAGTTTCCTGCTTCCCTCTTTGAAGGTGAGATTGGTACAGAACCCTGCTGTTCTCCCAGTGGGAACCATGGTCTCTCTGAAATGAGCAGCCTTGGAAATAACAAGGGGAAGCCATCTGTCTCCGTGATTGAGGATTGCCTTGGGATTTCGGTGCTGACTTGAAATGTGCCCCCATGCAGACAGCTGACATGAGCTCTTAAGTTTATTAGGAATGAATGGGGTAGACCCCATGAGGAGTAGTTCTTATCTAATGTTTGTTGTTTCATCGGTGGAGAAAATGCAACATCAGGAACCTCGCAGCAGTTGCTTAATGAATTAACATTAATATTATATTAATGAAAATAAACCCGCCATCATCCTAATTTTGACATGAATCCGATAAAGGAAAAGTATGCACACCTTTAGGATGATAGCCAAAAAATGGTAATTGAAGTCATGTGTTCTAATCACTACAGGTAGGCTATATAATTGACCTGCCACGGCATATGAGAAACCACACAAATGTAGTTATTCATGCTTGACCGTGGAATTCCATTCCCATCTAATGTTGCTTGATCAAAAGATTTTAGAAGATCTTAGAAGAAAAGAAGCTGTTGAAGCTCATAAAGTGAAGATTTGCAAAAAGATGAGGACTTTGGTCTTCCGTGTCAAATGACCTAGAATCCTCAATCAGCTGCCACAGAACATTAAAAAATATTAGTGTGACAGATTAGGATGTACGGACATAACTTGCATATAATAGAGTCTGGGTTGATGGTTGAGGGAAAAGTGCCCTATTAGGAAATAGTGTTTTGTCTTGTTTGGTTAACCATTCTTTGAGCACCCTTGAAGAACCCTATAACAAAGGGTTTACCTTTAATAAAAGATTCTCAGTAGAACTCTCTAAGAAAGCAGGAACCGTCAGAATAAATTTCTTGGAGACCCTTTTAACAATGTTTCCTTTGGGAATAGGCACAAAGGGAAGCCACTGCTGCTTCTATCATACTGTATGATATCATACTGTATGATAACCACTTCCACAACAGTGTCAAGAGACGAACTCATGAGATATTGTTAGATTTTATTTTTATTTATTTTGCTAAAAATCCTCAATAACCAAAGCTCATTTCAGCTGTAAAACATCCAGACAGCATCGCGGTGTAGAGCTGAGTCAGGACCTTAACAGCTTGCAACCATTGAGAAATCCGGAAACTCTGCAGCAGAATGTGAGGGCGTCTGTCTGTGATCTAAAGCTCAACAGAGGGTCAGGAATTCAACATGACTGATCCAAAACACAGAACTTAATCCTCAACAGGGGTTCAGGAATTTCAACATGACAGTGGTGGAACACATAGGGCTTAATAAACTCCACATCAGTTTAGACAGAAGAAATGCATTCATCTCTAGTAACTGTCTTATACTTGTCAGGTGAATCAGTCTATCCTGGAAACATTGGGTGTGAGGCGGGAATACACCTCACACTGAATGCCAAGCTATTTGCCAATAATAAATATAGTACTGTATATATCACGTCTTTGCGTATTTTGCCCATCTTCTCCCAATTCAGTCATTTGCCAATTCCCATACCAGATGAAATCTAGCATGTTCTTCCTCTGAGAGACCAAAACATTTTTAAGCACTTGGGAGAAACGTTATCTATACTCTTCAACTTGGACACTCTTGAGCTCACAGACACCCATAATTATTTATAGTTTCTTATTTCCAGAGGAAAGAGTAGTGTTATTCTTCTCACCCAGAAAGCAGGGCCAATTTTGCTGTTATAAACTGCTGTTTGCTGTTATAAGCTGTCAGTTACTGATGCTTATGGCAGTGTCTGGACTTGCAGTTTTCTGGTGATAAGCTGAACACTTTTCTCAGTCCTTTTTGACTGTTTTGATGTATTCCTTTGGCTTCCAGAGAAGTGGTGGCAAACCTTTCCCCCAGCACGAGAACTAAATAAATATTTTAAGACAAAGCAGTTTTTTGAATAGGAAGTAATTACTGTCTAGTTTAGCATCTTTACTTAAGGAGGATATTTTAACCTTCCTATCCTTTTGAGCGAGTCTAATTGCTTAATAAGCTCTGATCTCGGATTAGTGAGTAGTTAGTGCTCAGACCGAACACCTCGGTAGTGTTATGACAGGCACTCATCAAATAAACACCTACTTTATTAGGTGACCTTTGGAATTGCGTAGTGGACATCTGATTAATGCTGCAATTAAAAAGCAGTTTGCAAAGGTAGCAATGGCATCCAGATGTCGTGCTGAGAAAAAGCAGATCCGAGTTTGGGTTGAAAGCTTGCCTCGTATTCCAGTCTGTTTGGTCACCCTTTGCCAGAGAAGGCATACAATATTCATTTTTGGGTTTTATTTTAATAAAATTTAATTTCTGCCAATTTATACTCCCATGCCCCTTTATGTTTGGGATTGTTTTGCGTTTATTTGTAATATGCTGATTCTGTTTTTTCAAGTGGGGCACAGTTTTCATTTAGGGATACATTTGTTGTTTCCCAGAACTGAAATGAATTTAAGATTTAATAATCCCCTGATGAATAGAGAAATTACACCAAAAACATTGTGCACAGTCTACCCCTTTAATGCTGCCCACGTCGAGGACTTTCTCTGTATCAGTTACAATGTGGTTTAGCTCAGTTTTGAACAGGACAGTGATCAAAGCCAGCAAGCAAGCAACATCAGTCCTGCCACCTCACACAGTTGCTTGGAGAAAGCAAAACCTTATTTCTTTTGCACTTACCTTGTGGCCTTAATTTAAAAGGACATGTATGCAGCATATTTGGGACTTTCCTTTCATCACCCACACAGTTAATCCCTCGCTGATATCTAGGCTAGTTTGAGCACAGTAATTGGTGGTGTGGATCCCTGGTGCAGTTGGCACCCTGGGTTTTCACTACCCCTTAATCCTGATTTTGATCTTGAATCCAAATTGATTGACCTCGGTGAGAATTGAATGAACTGTGAGATATTTTCTGCCTGACCAAAGGACAGTCGCATTTGGAGCTTGAAGGTGGTTGGGATTCTCTAAATCCCTGGCATATTGGCCCAATCCTGTCATGTTTACGTGAACACTGTACCCCTCAGAGATTTGCAGAGACTCTAAACTTTGTGTGAGGTGCTGAAAGATACACAAGTGAAGGCCTCTAAGCTTGGAGAGGGACACACTATGAAAACAACAGATCCAAGCACTGGCCGACCACAGTGCTCTGTATATATGGAAACTGAAATAATTACAATATTACACACACAACCAGGGGGGATGTTGAACTGTTTGTTCCAGTCCTGGGTTTTATCACGAGAGGCCTGCCAGAAAGGAGATGGCTAGTAGTTAGCAGTGATGAATTTTTCGCACTGGTGTGTGGTCTGCTGCTGATTGAATATATAAGTTGCATAAAGCCCTGCTTCATGGTTGGCCCTTTTTTCAATGCTTTACAAGAAATTAAAGTAAGCATTAGCAAAGTAATCAACTTGCACAGATTTATGGATCTCTAATCTTTGTCTGTTCACATATCATTTCAGTAGTTGGAGGGCCATCACCCCGTTAGAAAGCCAGATTGGCTCGGACAAAAGGTGCTTGCTGTAGGGGTCGAAAGTGAAATGGTGAGCAGGGACAGGGCCATTAACAGGGTTTCAATGTGACCAGAGATGAAAATCAACAAAGAACAAAGAGTCCTAAAGTTAAGCAATGGGGGGAGCAGGAGGAAAAAACACCTATTGAAAAGGAGTTTTAGCTCAGAGAGGTAGAGGAGAGGGATGAGGCTTACCAGACGGCCCTTTCTTGTGCCCCTGTAGATGCAGCAGTCTGGCTCTCCTTTCCTCAATGGCCGTATTCATGCTGTGGCCAGTTGGCTGGAGGAATGTAGCTGTAGTAGATATTGCCTTGTACTAGACTGATGGCAGTATCTTCCTTCAAGCACTAGGAATTTGTGTGCAATCTATATTAATAGCTTATTACTAGAATGTTGTAAAGTTCAATATTTAGTCATCATTCTGTCCTCCAAAAAAAAAACCCTGCTAAAATGTGTAATATGGATTTCAATTTGGGTTCTTTCAGGCGGACATATACTTTCAGCAGTTTGTAGACCATTTAATTGACCTCCAGTTATGTCTGGCCTTATTTCTTAAGTTTATTGAAAGTGGAAAGATGTGGGTGGGAGAGATGATGTGCTCCTGTTAGTAAGCTCGGACCCTTTTAAGTTTAATTGCAGTTGTTCACAAACAGTAAAGACTTCCTCTTGTGACTTCTAGACCGTAAATGCTTTCCTCCAACTTTGGCTTTGTGATAGTTTTTTTCCCCTTCTTTTTTTTTGTAATTCAGTAACTACATGTTCAAATGTGGTCAGCTCACTTGGGAGCAAATTGAAGGAAATAGGCCTTATCTGTCTTCTTGAGGTTATTATATGTGGAAGTGGGGCAAGTAAAGCTCTTGTGACCAATCATTTATTTCAGTATAGTTCAGTAATATTAGATCTGTGATGTTATTTTAATCAGCAATGCAAACCTTTTTGATGTAATGAATATTTTTTGGCACAGCAGTGGATTGAGGGAAATTGGATTGAGATTCAAATGTGCTTTGCTGTGATAGGACCTACAACATAGTTGTTTACTGAAGGCATCTCCAGTGCTAATTTCATTCAATCATTATTCTGGATACAAAAATGTACATGCAGCCATTGCTATAGACTAAAATTTCAGTATGGCTATTCAGAGTAGGATAGACTGGAATTTGTGTCTAAACTCTTATTTCATAGCATTCTATTGTTTAGAAAGGCCATCTAAAATATGCAGTAATTTAGTGGGACAAATGTGTGGAAATTATATTGGAGGTTCTTCTTGTATAGAGGTTCTTCAAGTGTATCCTTTTTATGGAATGATCCCTTACACCCCTGTCCAAAATGGGAAATGGTCAAAAGAGTTCTATTTCCAGTGACAGGTCCTAGTTTGTCTTGGTCTGCGTGGACTTGTCTTCACAAGATGCTTGTTTGTTTAGCATTACGCGTCCTCTAAACTGCTCAGTGAAATGTTTGCATAAAGTCACTGCTTAGTCGACATGGTTCTTAAGCGAATTAAGTGGATTAAATGATCGTGTTCAGTGTATTCAGTGCCACAAAATATGCATGGACTAGAATTCTCTCCTGGTAACAAGCCCTCAGTTTTGTTCATGAGTCATAACAAAAACCAGACAGCCATTTCACTGCTCTGTAAATTGGCATCCCTGTTTAATTAATGAGTCTTCAGGTCATAGTTCAGATATTGTCAGGAAAACACCACTACACAGACCAAGGGGCTTGGGATAAAACAAGAAAACACAAGGCTTTGTTTCCTTGCACATCTGCTGAGCACATGGCAGTGCCATGGACGAGTGAGTGGGAGTTTGGAGGGCAGTCGCTGTGTATCCCTGGGACTGATTACAGCTCGTAAGGAGCCAGCGATTAAATCAGTCATACTTATTGCCTCTGTTCTGAAGAAGCATGTATAGATCATATATTTGGCCAATTTTAAAGTCTCTACTTCATACTGTGAAAACGTATTTCAGTGCTAGATGATGAGTAGCTGTAGGAACAATTGTGATTGAATCCGGCACTTCAAAATGTGCCAGTCTAATTGCATCACCCTATCTATCACTTTGAACTAATGTATTGTATGCTCCAAAGTATGATACACAAGTCTCAAGCGTTTAGTTTCTCCCCCAATGTGTGAATCCTAACTATATTTTAGCAACCTAAGGTTTCAGGATGCTAAACATGCTGGCTTGCTGATCTGTTTTACCCATGATTGACCCTTCTGGCTTCTTCTTAGCCACACATTTCTGGTTTGGGTTAGTTTCCTGAGTCCACTCACTTTGCCCTGGCCTCAGCTTCATTTAAACTCAAACAGACAGTCCCACACACAGAAGCCCTGAGCATTGAGACTTTGATCAGTTCTTTCTCCTTTAAGGCCTTTGGATCCTGTTTGATGTTACCCTCACTGATATGTTTCCCATCAGTGAGCAGGGTTTGTAGTACAGCACATGTGCATCATTGAGGGAGGCGGGGGGAGAACTCTGCACTGAAGCTGTTAAAAGTAGAAAAACACTTGTTGGTCTGAAACTACTCATGGAGTAGTCTGCACAATTAAGCTTTGTTTTCTCAAATGGGGGCTGAGTAGATTCTCACTGGTTTTGAGTTCAAAAATGGGACCTAGAGCGAGACCCTAAATCATCAAATGTGATATGCTTGGATTGGATTCTGCCTTGTTGCTGAGTCTCTGTAGATAAAAGCTACAGCCAAAATTTGTGGCTATATCATGTGCCAGAAACATCAGTCAGAAGTTAATTAAAAATACTATAAAAACACTAAAAAAAAAAAAAAAAAAGAAAGAAAGAAAACCCTAAAGGATTTTAAATATTCATGATGCAGCATGCATTTTCAGGTTGATCTGATCCAATTGGGCATGGTTTGTGAGGTGAGACACAGTTTCAAATTTGAGCTGTCTGCAGATGCCATGCATAGCTTACTAAGAATCCATCAATTTTCATACATAACTGATTCTCTAACAATACTAAGAATGGGGTTGTAGAATGGTAGAGCTAGCATTGCTGCCTCACAGCTCCACAGGTGAGCTCAGGTTGCTGTCTGTGTAGATTCATATAGCCAACCTATGTGTTTGTGGGTTTCATCCGGGTCCTCTGGGTTTCTCTACTTCCCAAAAACATGACCGTCTGTGGATTGGGACTTTAAAATGTCCCTAGGTGTGGATGAGCAATTGAATGTGTTTATACATGCTCTGTAATAAACTGGTGTCTTTATTTGTGCTTTTTGCTCAGTGTTTCTGGGATAGGCCTTTGAATCCACTGCAAATCTGACTGCTAAAGTTGCAAGAATGATTTTTGAACATCTTTATGCCTTCTTCAGTGTGGGGTCAATGTGGGCAGGTTGGGAGTGAGGACGTGTACACCCTGGTCAGATCGCTAGTCTAGCATGGGGCTAACGCTTACCTTCACATTTATGGGCAGTTTAGAGTAGCCAGTTAGCCTAATTTGCATGACTTGTGACTGTGGGAGGAAACCAGAGCACCCAGAGGAAACCCATGCAGGCACGGGGAGAGCATGCAAAACTTCACACAGACAAGCCCCTGGTTGATTGGTAGGTTTAAACCAAGAACCTGCTTGCTATGAGGTGGTATTGCTAACCAGTGCACCGCCATGCTGCCCAACAGCTGCACTATATACTCAGATTTATACTGGTTAAGCTCCATTTTCTCAGCTATTCAGTTGATCGTAGTATGAAATTTTACTTTTGGAACATACATAATGAAGACAAAACACATCCAAATCTTGATAACCCTTTAAATATCAAGGGTAATTTTGTCATATTTTCTAATAAGTATTTGCATGTCAGTTGTGTGGTCAAAAGATTATTATTAAGAACAATAACCAGGCTTACATTTCCATGCTCTTTGGAAATACAAGTAATTTGGGATTATCATCTTAACAACAG
>JAQLOM010000009.1:14727226-14740975 GCA_030068315.1 Chrysichthys thysi | reverse complement strand
CTATCTATCTATCTATCTATCTATCTATCTATCTATCTATCTATCTATCTATCTATCTATCTATCTATCTATTTTTACATTAACTCATTGTGATCTTAGCAGTACAGCAAGCACTAATGACATTCTTGCCAATGCACATCTGGGTCATCAACATAATTTTTTTTTTAATTATTATTATTTTGAAATAAATTCTTGGAAATAAAAGCTCTTGTACAAAGACCTCCTTTCTTATCATTAATTTGATTACTTTGGCCAAACAATGCTCCAACATAAGGATCTTTTGAGCAGAAGTGGGTTGTTTTTTTTCTTTTACTGAGACGGCTAAGATTCTGTCAGCTATCTGAATGAGGACATTGTGCCTGATTTGTAGCAGTGGGAGGGAGCTGCGGAGTGTCAGCCCTCAGCAGGTAGAGGCACTGGGCTGCAGGGTGCTTGCAGGCCCCACACAACACCTTCTCTGTTCCTCTACCTTCCTTTAAGGCCAGAACTGAAGTGTGAAGGCCGGCTCCTCTCATCAGTTTTCTGCCAAAGACGTGACATAGTACAGGCCTGTCCGTGTCCAATCTCTTCCCCATATCCTCTGCCATCATCCTGAACAAATGTCAGTTTTGCTCCTCAAAAGTTCTCCTGGGACTTGTTAACTATGATCTGTTCTGTATTTGCGTAGACTCTTTTAGTTATGAAAAATGCCTAAAAGCAACCAGCGTTTGATCTCCTGCAAAACATTATCTAAATGTGTTTTGCTGTTTTATGCAGTCCCAAGCAACTTTTTGTCCTTTGAAGCAGAACCAGCTGAGATTAGTTTGCATCAATATAAGATCTGGAATGATTATATTACTCTCGGTGAGGAGAATAATTGGTGGAGATTTGATCAAGGATCAAATGCATAAGTCTTAATAGATGAGCTCTGAGAGAGGAGACTATTTAAAAATGATCACATGAAGGCTTTTTTTTTTTTTTTTTTTTTTTGCAAAACAAGGCTCTGAATACCGTGCTGAAGTAAACAGTTAAACACATGGGTTTTGAGCTAACAATCATTCAAAATATAGGGGTCATAAGTGTCAAAAATCAATAACTTCTCATTTAAGTTGAAAGTTGTACTTGCATAAAGGTATAACTAAATGTTTTAAACTTAAAATAGCAAAATAGTCTTTGAAAAATCGTTCATAATATATTACGTGAATGTTTAGATGAGAAAAGAAAAGAAAATCATTTCAAACTCTGGAAAAAGAAGAAAAACAAACATTCTGCATAATCACACTAACCCTAGGCCTGAAAACACTGTTAGTAAATTCATGAACTTTGCTGTGCAGGCATTGCTCCAGTTCTTCAATTTTCTACTTATACTAGTATGTTCTTGCCCAATATCTTTGTGTGTTTTTTTTTCTGTTTTGTTTTTTTAAAAGAAAAGAAGTAGGAAGTAAATCTAAATCTTGTTAAGCTGAAGTCTTCAGACATTTCTGGAGAGACAAAATTCCTTCCAGTCACTTTAGACTGCGGTAAAATTGTAACCATATGTGATACTGATGTGAGCAGGACCAGGCGTTTTTGGACATTAACAGCTCCTTTGGCATTGCAGCATGCTGAGACTTGAGCAAAATGCAACGTGAATTGTGCAAGACAGGTTTAGAAATAAAAAATCCACACGAGCACATTATTAATTCGCACATTTTGCTTTGAAATAGGAGAGGAGAGGGTGTGCCAATCTTCAAAGTTTGAAAAATGTTTCTTTGACACACACTTCCCTCATCATTTATGCAAAGTCTGACAAGTCCAGCATGTGTTGGAGATCATGTTGCTTCTGAATTTGAGAAAAGAGTGCAGAAATGGTTGAGGGGCTCAAACATTTGCCAGATTGCTTGCAAATATGTAGTTTAACCGAAGAAAATGATGCTGTGCAGAAGCGGTTGCAGTCAAAGCACTAGAATGTGAAGTCCATCCCATCTGCCACTTTTAGTTATAATAGTTTAGTATCTTTCACACTCTTGATCGATGCCATTTTATATTAATGCGTGCAGTTCTGGTCAAACCTCCAAAAGATATTTGCTCTGTGACGTGTTTGTTCTACATTCTACGAAAATAAAATTCATGATCTGATACTACTAGGTGGCTCCTTGTCAAGACAGCCTAAATGACAGACAGTTTATATATGGTTCTGTACATTTCATCCAATATTCAGCTGCTATTCATGTTGATCAGTGCAGATTGATTTCATCCAAGCATAATGGGAAAAACGGCTAAACTTGAAGGAAGTAAAATGAGCGACTGACGTGAGTGGCTGAATAGGTACAATCAAAACCCACAAAACCCGCATCCGTCAGCGCAGATTCCACTGAGCTCGGCAGGGGAACGAGGTCATCGCATGTGAAGACCCTGAAAATGATTGGGGTGTTCTTCCATGTTTTCCAAAAGATTACGTAGTAGTTATTACATACAGCCAAGTGCTTATCAGAAGCAGCATTGGTAACATTACTGGCTCTGCTGTCTCGACATGCTACAAAAATATTAACGTTGATCAGCATTCCAAGCATCTAACAACCATCCTAACAGCCATAGTAATTTGATTTACTCAGACAGCTCTTATGGAATTTGTGTTCTCTCTCCAAGCTCTCCTATGCCAGATAATCGATTAAGTAAGGAATAAAACAGACCAGGGGACAATGAGGAAAATAATCGTCGGTGCATGTGATGCCATTACGCCCTCAGAGTTTTCTGTAGCGAGACATCCCAATCTATTTAATTCCCGTTATACCGCAGCAATTTGCCAGCGATTTTGCAGTTTTTTATTTATTAAAGAATTTTTAAAGCATTTAAAGTTACATGTTGTGAATCATATGCAAAACAAGTTCCCTGTAGACTGTCATCCCATGTCGGCTTTAAGACGAAAAACTGCTCTTTGCTGCTAATAAACTGCACCTCAGAGTCCTGAAGACTTTCATCGCAATGGAAAGCTTTGACGTGCTGATGTAGAGACTCCATAATTGTTAAATAAACCCTCTCAGTACAGAACACTTCATCCTGTCAATGTATGTTAAATACATTTTTTTATTTAGACTTGCTATATGGAGGATCAGCCTCACACGTCCTTGTGACGTGAGAAACAATAACATATTAGTATGAGCGCATCAATATAAACCCATGTGTGAACTATTGTCCTGTGACTTTCTGACGAATCTGTTTCAAGGGTTTAATGATACTGTTGATATGAGGTTAATTTAATTGATATAATTATAAAATTATAATTATATATTGCTATATAAGTTTTGAGCATAAATGTAATGCCTTCACAAACGCGTTTGCGAGTCATTTTGTGTGTACACGTGTGGGCAGGTGCTCCTGCCCCATATGGAAAGTCCTTCTGTGTTTTCCACTGCAAGCACTTCCGCTCCTCTGGTGTCATTAAAATACCAAGGTGTGCCAGTTGTTCTGCATAACAGAATTGTTATATTCCATGTCGAGACACTGTAGTGAGTCATTCAGTATGTCAGTAAAATCTTTTGATCCTAATTAGGGAAACTCTGGATGTTGTAGATTGTTAAATGTGGGAAACATGTACTCTGTCACTAAATGTATGGTGTTGGGCATTATTGATGCACAACTAATGACAAAAGAAGGTATGCTACTTCTGTAATTTGTTAATTTTGAGAACTAGGATTGGTTCATAATGTTCTAGTGTTGGGACAAAATAAAAGTCAGTGAGTCCATATATCCATCCCTTGCTGAGGTTTAGTGATGCCGTTTTGGATGTAGTAGGTCATGTTCCGCTCTGCAGGGATATTCATGTTTAAATAGGCTGATGCTGATAATCAATTTTTGCATGTCTGTATTTGCTGCTGGCAATAGCGATACTGATGTTTTGGGTTTGTTACAATTAAGCATAACTGTGGTCAGTTCTGGGATTCTGTGTAGAGCCCGCAAGTGAGGCTTCTCATCTGGAACATATTACGATTAATTTGCGTCATACTGCCAAGAAATATGAGTCTTAATACTGAATCTTAATACTGAACTGCTAAATAATATTTGGATTCTAAGGTTTTATTTATATATATGAGTATAAAGTTTTTTCTCCTATAATACCATAATCTGATTACAGTACATACGTAGCCGCATATAAAACACAAAATATTAACCTAATTATTTGTATAAGATATAACTAACAATTCCGCTTACTGATTAACAAGGGTCTCTTGTTTTTTGTTTTGCAGAAACCATGAAAAGGGCTTCTGTCAGCCATACCGAGGCATTGCATGTGCACGATTTATTGGGAACAGCAGCATCTATGTAGAGTCTCTGCAGACGCAAGGAGAAAGTGAGAACCGCATCACGGGTGAGCGATGATGGCCATTTTCAGCACTAGGCATGTTGTTTTCACAGAATTTCTCAATTTTTTTGTGCTCATCAGCTGAGAGCTGCTGTTTTCTCTTCTCACGTCACGTTCAAAGCAATTTAGGTCCTTTTATGTGACTCACAGAAACATCGTCGGTTCTAGGCAACTTTTTTTTTCTTTTTTTTTTTCGTTCTTTCTTTTTTTCTTTTGTCTGATGTTTTAGATAAACATTCCAGTTGTTTCTTCCCTTGGGAATTTCTGCCATGTTAGCCTTGTACTTTACACTGTGTGATGCATGTCTGGCCTTAGGGTACACTCATGCAGGGATATATGGAATGAATTATGTGCAAGATATTTTATTTAAAAGTTTTTAGTACATCAAATATGACTAGTGAAAAAAACAGCAAACATTGAGAAAGGATCATGTGTAGGAACTTCAGAGCATTTCTGAACCGCAATGTGAAACGGATTAAAATGCATTTTGTTTTCCTTTAAGAAACCAATGCCATGTTTGCTTAAAAATCAGTTACTATAAAGAGGCCAGAAGGACAGTAAATGAAAACTGTGTTTATTTCTGTAATGATATTAAATATGTCATTTGCAATAACTCTGTAAGACAAAAGTAGGCTCTCCTTAGCCCAGCATGACTCGGCTTCCTTTTTCTCTTGCAATTTTTCTAATAGAATTTCATTACTTATATATTTACATGCAATCTCACCAAGATGAAGATTCTGTGGTTTCAGCTTATTGGAAAATAACAACAAAAATGACTGTACTCTTCCTCTGAGCCTGATTAACATGGAAAGCAAGCAATCTGGCAATATCATCTATATCAGATGATTTTGCTTCAGTAAATGTTTGAAAGTCCTGGAAACATCTGGAACTAATTATAAGCCAAAGTCTAATAATAAAAAAAACCCTCCTATTTACCTGAAAGAAAAAATTCAGCGAACCCTGGAAACCAATTTATATGAACAAAAAAATATTTCATTTTGTGATTTTGTTATTACAAACCTGGGTTATCAGAAGTTTCAGTATTGATCCAAAAAAGATACAGTAGTGATAGTAGTGTGAAACGACTGGCTCTAGAAACTCTTATAAATACTCTTATAGCTCTCAAGTGTTTTGTGACTGCTAAACCTTGCCTCACATTTAACATCATCCGGTACTGTCAGTTGCTTAAATAAGCAGTAACATATCTACCTATGCTTTGGCCTCACCTCTCTCCACCCTTTTGCTCCCTCCTAGCTGCATTTACCATGATTGGCACCTCCACCCAGCTGTCTGATCAGTGTTCAGAGTTTGCCATCCCCTCATTTTGCCACTACGTCTTCCCTTCGTGCGAGGAAGGTGCGAGGGTCCCTCGGCAGCGCCAGCTCTGCAGGGATGAGTGCGAGGCAGTTGAAAATGACCTGTGCCGTGCCGAGTACACCATCGCCCGCTCCAACCCACTCATCCTCATGCAACTGGAGCTGCCCAAATGCCAGCTTCTCCCTCACCCGGGCTCCCCAGATGCTGCCAGCTGCATACGCATCGGTGTACCCTCAAACCGTCTGGGGACATGTAGGTGGACCTGCCATAATTCATGGGTGCTGTATTGAAGCCTAATGTTTGCAGTGAGCTTTTCCTATTGCCTGCCCAAATTAAATGCCTGTGCAATGACGCAGTAATTTCCAAAGCAGTCTTTATACACTCTGAGCCAGTTTGCATTTTGTTCAGTTTCACATTTCAGTATATCCAAGACGTGTATAACTCAAGTTACCTGGATTACTTGGGTTGGGTGTAGAAGTAGAATAAATATGTGGACTGTCCAGGGATATCCAGCAGTAAAGCTCTGCAATAAGGCATATATTATGAATACAGCATATAGTATGACTTACTTCATTGTTTGAGGTTTGCAAAACCCTTCGAATTTAGACAAATATGAAGTTAGAAAGTAAGCATAATGTCTAATGTAATGAGCACGATAATGAATATGATGGAAGCATGAATCAAGAAGGCCCTCTAGTGGTCTGTGGGGTTGGGGTGTTTTCAGGGGTTTGCTTTGTTTATAGGAATTTTTGTCCATTTCTGCTCCCTAATTGTAAATCCTTGTGAAAGATTCTCCCCTAGATCACAGCTGTTACAATGAGAGTGGTGCCAATTACAGAGGCACTGTCAGTATAACGAAGTCTGGCCACCAGTGTCAGCCCTGGACTAATCAGTACCCCCACAGCCATCATATGACACCTACAGAGTACCCAGAGCTCAGAGGAGGGCACAACTTCTGCAGGAACCCAGGAGGTCAATTGGAGGCTCCTTGGTGTTTTACTCTCGATCCTCGTGTGAAGATCGAGCTCTGTGATGTCCGCCCATGCAGTGAGTAGGACCTTCTATCATGAATAATAAACAAAAAAAGAATAATGTGTCTACGTATTAAGATGTCTGTGCACCTATGTGACCATTTGCTCAGTGTTATTTTGGGTTAATTGTTTTCAACTCCAGAGCCCCCTGAAAACATAAAGAAGGAGATACTGTACATCCTCATTCCCAGTATTGCTATCCCATTGGTCATCGCCTGCTTGTTCTTCCTGGTGTGCATGTGCCGGAACAAGCAGAAGGAATCAGTCGACACTCCCCCTCGTCGGCAACTCACTGCCTCTCCTAGTCAGGACATGGAGATGCCACTCCTCAACCAGCACAAGCATCAGGTATTGCTCTCACCAGTCCCATAGTTATACCCTAAAGCTAGGCTTGATTTGTTATTCTAACACTGAAAATCTTTTAAATGGGATCAGCATAATATGACTAGACAGTATATTCTAGTGGTTGGGTATTTTAGACATCTTCTAGAGTTTGTTTTCTCGTTATGAATACAACATAATAGATAATTCGACATATTCTGTAATGGCCTTGACAAGCAACTCGTACAGTATATTCCTCCACCTGTAACATTATTTAGGACTACACTAGGTCAGTGTGTTGGTAACATGAAGAGCTTCACTTCCATTTCATTTTATTATACCAATGTTGTATACTTTTAATAATATGCAAATCAATATGATATTTTCCTACCAGGCAAAGCTCAGAGAAGTCAACCTATCAGCTGTACGCTTCATGGAGGAGCTTGGAGAGGACCGTTTTGGGAAGGTCTACAAAGGTCACCTGTATGGAACAGCCCCAGGAGAGCAGACCCAGGTGGTGGCCATCAAGACAGTCAAAGACAAAGATGATGGAACACTGCAAGAGGAGTTCCGTCATGAGGCCACGCTCCGTTCCAGACTCCAGCACCCAAACATTGTGTGCCTCCTGGGTGTGGTGATCAAAGAGCAGCCCATGAGCATGATTTTCAGTTTCTCAGGCCACGGTGACCTCCATGAGTTCCTGGTTATGCGTTCACCCCACTCTGATGTAGGCAGCTCTGATGATGACAAAACAGTCAAGTCAGCTCTTGAGCAGGCTGACTTCCTGCATATTGTCACTCAAGTGGCAGCTGGGATGGAGTATCTGTCTAATCATCATGTCGTTCACAAAGATCTGGCTGCCCGAAACATTCTGGTCTGTGACAAACTCAACGTAAAAATTCTTGATCTTGGGCTATTCCGTGAGGTCTACTCTGCTGACTACTACAAGCTGATGGGTAACAGTCCCTTCCCTATCCGCTGGATGTCCCCAGAGGCCATAATGTATGGCAAGTTCTCCACTGACTCTGACATCTGGTCCTATGGTGTGGTGTTGTGGGAGATCTTCAGCTATGGCCTGCAGCCCTACTGTGGCTACTCCAACCAAGATGTGATTGAGATGGTCCGAAACAGACAAGTCCTGTCCTGCCCTGATGACTGCCCTTCCTGGATCTACACTCTCATGCTGGAGTGTTGGAATGAATTCCCAGCACGTCGTCCACGCTTCAAGGACATCCATGCTCGCTTGCGCACGTGGGAAAGCTTGTCCAACTACAATAGCTCAGCACAAACCTCTGGGGCGAGCAACACCACCCAGACCAGTTCTCTGAGCACAAGCCCTGTGAGTAATATCAGTGCTGCTCGGTACGTCACCCCCAAGAAGACCCCCCCTTTCCCACAGCCCCAGTTTATGCCTATGAAGGGTCAGATGAGGCCTATGGTACCACCCCAGCTTTACATTCCTGTCAACGGTTACCAGCCTGTGCCTGCCTATCCATATCTCCAGAACTTCTACCCCATGCAGATCCCTATGCAGATGCCCTCGCAGCAGATGCACCCACAGATGGTGCCTAAGGCAGGCTCGCACCACAGCGGCAGTGGCTCCACCAGCACGGGTTACGTCACCACGGCACCGTCCAATGCATCCGGCACAGAGAAGACCGGCCTGCTGAGTGAGGACGCTAAAGCAGCTGAGGACAACATTGCTGATGGAGCTTCCCAGAATGGCCTGCATAATGATGACACATCTGTCCCTGAAACAGAGCTTCTAGGGGACAATGACAGCCCACAGATTGATGACAATGAGATGCATTCAGAGGCATAGGCAGCCTTTTCGGACCCAATGACAGCGAGAGCTGTTCTCTGAAGTGTGACTTTGTAGCTTCTGCCAGCGTAACCCCACAGTGTGAAGGGAAATCATTGATTGAGACAAAAACTGAATGTTCTTTATGGGTTATTTGGCAGTCACTAAAGCAACCTTTCTGCTTTTGGAGGCTATACCTCTAGGTCTTGTGACAGCTGTACCCTTATGCTGCTTTTCAGCTGCAATGAAGAATCTAACGTCTCACCTTTTGACATTAGGTGGGTTGTTGATGTAACACACTGACAGTGTTCTTTTTTAAATCAAATTTGTTGCAAAGCCATTCAGAAGAATTTGAGTTCTTACTGTTGCTGTGCAACATGGACCATTGTATCTTTTTTTTTTTAATGTGGATTTCTGTAGTTGCCATTAATTCATTTGTTTATTATTATGTTTTTTTTCCACTTAAAACAATTATATAGGAATGGCTAGGCAATCTGAGTGCCTTATGTTTATCTCATACTCAGAAATAATGAGAATGAGACATAGTGTTTACCACATTGAACCTTACATTGATTGTGTCCCTCTGAAACTGAATGAATATAATGGAGCACCTGTTTTAACTGACCGATGCAAAACTATGCAACATTCAGTGCTTTACGTCCTTGCATATCAGGACTTGGGGGAAAAAAAGTGAGTTGGCCCCCAAAAAAAATTGTGATTTTTTTTTTTTTAATACTTGTTTTTAAGATCAAAACTCTTCTGTAAAGATTTGTAATTTATAGCATTGATTCTCTTAAAGAAACTGATTAAAACATTTTCCTTGTCTCTCTTTCAGATAATGTTTAGCCAGTGATACTACTTAAATTTAGTTTAAAACCAGATATTTGCTTTTTTTTTTTTTTTTAAACCAAAATGTTATATCAGAACTTAACCATATAGTGTGTATGTGCAGGAAGAGGGAGTTTCAAATAAAGTGATAGGTGAAATAATGAAGAGCTGTTTTTTTTTTTTTTTATCTCTACATCACTTTTGAAACATTTTTAATGGAAGTTAAATGCAAGTAGCCTTTATCTGACTGAACATCATTAAATGATTTTCTAATACACTAACCTCAACTCCCCTAGATGTCTGAAATGATCGATTCTAAATAGCAACAGTGATACATACATCATTACTTCGTTTTCCTGCATTTCACATTAACATTGTATTTTAATTAGAATTAATACAGAGGGGGCCCAAAAAATGTATCCACACTTCAACAGTGGTTATCTAAGCCCATTTTTAAATCCACATTGAATTATGGCATCAGTGTGTACATGCGTGAGAGCAGTGTGGAGAGACGTGCAGAGTCGTGTATAAAGTGCATACATTTTAGGGCCCCTCTGTATGTCCATAGCAAATATAGAAGAATAAATGAGGCACATGGTGAGACCATGAAAGTCCTTAAGGCAGTGGTGTCCAATCTTATCTGGAAAGGGCCGGTGGGGGTGCAAGTTTTCTTTCCAACCAACAAGGAGCCTCACCTGATTCCACCTGTTTAACCAGTTGATCTAAGCTTTCAACAGGTTCAGGTGAGACTCCTGCTTGGTTGGAACAAAAACCTGCACCCACACTGGCCCTTTCCGGATAAGATTGGACATGCCTGTCTTAAGGTGCGTCACTCTGGAAAATGCTCGAGATTCACATAACCTGGGCAGGGGGCAGCTCTGGGGTCTAAGACGTGGGACTACTGATCGGAAGGTTCTGGAGCACCGCCAAGCTGCCACTGCTGGGCCCTTGAGCAAGGCCCTGAACCTCAAAATGCTCAGTTGTGTATATAAATGAGCTAGAAATGAAAGTCACTCTGGATAAGGGCATCTGTCAAATGATTACCAGAAATATCCGTGTCAATATCCATGTTCACACCCAGCTAAAGTGACACTGATTGTCGTTCCAGTCCTAAACTAGGCAAAAGGACCCAATGATCTCGGAAGGTAAACGTGAAGCCTGCACACTGGGCGGTTTTGTACTTTGTGCTTCCAAAAAAAGAGGTGTGTCTAACCTGCATGCAGCCCATCGCCTTGTTCTATAGGCTTTACTGATTTTTTTTTTTCTTTTTTCATTCGGAACTTTGCTAAGCTTGGTTTAAAATGTTCATATTCGCATGTGTGCATCAGATGAAGTGAACAGGGGCACGTGCGTCGTTTCTGCCACGATGTCATCCAGCGCCTGTTGTTCTGCGCGTGACGCAAAGACTTACGAGTGCCACTGGAGCCGCGAGCACGCATTTAAATGCGACTTAACCGTAAAGGCAAACGGCCCGACACGGCGCAAAAGAGAGTTTACCCCAGAAGAGCTGAAGGACGACAGCTACTGGATGAAGCGCAGTCGCAACAACGAGGCGGCCAAGAGATCGCGCGAGCGTCGGCGCACGGAAGAGCGGCTCCTGGAGGAGCGCGCGCTCCAACTCCTCCGGGAAAACGAGAAGCTCAAAGCGGCGCTTTCGGCCATTAATTATTACGGTGTTGGCAAAGAAACCTCCTACGATGCTTTCATGGACTATTATCCTCCTGCCCGAGAGCTGCCACGGGACTCTTACCGGCGCGCTCTTGGGAACGTCCCGGGAACAGACCGTGCACCTCATTATAGTCTCTCTAATCGGTGCGACTTCACTTCTGCCTGCGACTCGGTGCCTCTTCCGAGAATGCAAAGCTTCCCTGCTGTCGTCGGGAACACACTCCAGAGAGACCGATACCTGGGAATGCACGCGCCCAGTGATGGAAACGTTCCATCAAGCGCGTGGAGCAAAGTCCCATATGCATTTACTCAAAGCAAATGGGGTCAGGGTCACGCGCATTCTACCATCAACTTCTACGCAAACTCGGCACCTTTCTTCCTAAATGAAATGGTGCCTGGTTACCCATGTCCTTTGGGAACAGCTCCCAGGTGTGCCGCTCATACGCGCATGAATGAAACATACGTGGAGCAACGTTCATTCGAGACCGAGCCCAAAGATCTTTGCAAAGAAATGGAAATCCGCAAGCAGGCAGAGCAGGTGTCCCCGTCGCCACTGCTGCCGCACAAACTGCGCTATAAAACTCAAAAAGCGCGCGCGCTCTCCTCAGCCGGGGTGCCACATTATATCCAGGACTAAATATGCAGATCACGTGCGCTACATGGTCCGCACTAGATATTATCAGCTAGCCTACAAGTTTCTCATAAAGTAAGATGCTGTGTGTGTGTGGGTGGGGGGGGGGGGGGGGTAAATAAATGAAGTAACCGTCATTGTGGGTATGTACGGATTTATTTCCAAATAAAGATTTTGACTTTTGTCTTGTTGCCCTATTCGTCTTGTTGCTGTTTTCGGATGCACGTGATGCCACATGGCTGCACTCAGAGAGAGAGAGAGAGAGAGAGAGAGAGAGAGCAATATTATTCTTACCATTTTTGGAACCATAGAGAGTTTGGGTTTTTTGTTGCTCATTCTTGAGCTTTCGTCCTGCAGAACATTTTTTGGTTCTTGAGATAAGACATTATTTATAGGCCTTTTGGTTGGAGTCATTACGGTTTGGGTTAAACCTATTTAATTCATTTCATTAACTGAGGTTGAAAAGACAACTCGACTAATGGGGACTTGTAACTGGATCATTAACAACAACAACAACAACGACGACAAAACAATCTAAAAAAAACCCACCACAGAGGAACCCTTTGCCTTAAGATTAAGTTTACAAAGGATTAACAATCATTCATCTTCACTTAAACATCACTGTAGACCAATCTCGACTGGAAAATCGTCTATAACTGCGTAGAAGGCCAACAGTCTAGTACAATTGCTGTAACCTATTACATAACTGTACTGCACCTGCTGTCCCCGCGCATGCGCACTGAGCGAGCGGCGTGACCTACTGACCTGCACACAGTCCTGCTCAGAGTTTTATCCGCTAAGGTCAGCAGCTCTCTGCCTTATTTGCGTCAAACGCGTTTATGCAATATACATATGTGCTTACATCACATCCAAGGGAGATAAACCACTAGCCTGAGCGAGTGAGTAACCGATAAGCTGTTGAACTGACGCAGGCTCTCTGACCTAATTAGGTTTTAATGGAGTATTTTGTTTGCACTAAGAAGCACAATTAACTCCAATTTAACTGACTCTATGTTTATAGCCTTCAGACTAACCTGGCTTCGTAATGAAATACTTTTAAAAAATATTAGGCCCTTGGGACAATTATAATTTACTCCACGGGATTTATTATAGCAAATTGTTTGCTGTTTTGGTTCTAAACAGCAGGAGGCTCACCGCACGAGTGAGAATAAAAAAAAGTGATTAAAGGACACAAGAGGGCGCCATTGCTGTTTCTGCGTGAAGTGCAGTAACATCAGAATGAGGTTAAAGTCAATGGCATGTTTAAAAAAAAAAAGACTCGGTTTTCATAATGTATGACTATGGGATAGTATTTAAAACATTTCTTCAACGTGTTAATATTTGTGGTTGAACTATGCAGGAGTCATTAGTAACCCATGACTTTGAGTTGTATAAGCTAATTACAAAAGAAGCCACGTGACCATGATGTAACCTCACAGCTTACCTTTTTGTTCCATTGATACATTGAGCCACATGTTGACATTTTTTCTTCTTATTGTGTGTGTAAATGTGTACATTTGAATCTCTGTGTTACTCAGGCTCGCTTATGATTATTATTCTATTCATGTATTTAGTTGAAATACTACAGTACTTCATGGGCTCACTTCTCCTCGCAGCATGTGGCTATCCCGACATACAGCAGAGCCCCAAGAAGAGCTCATTCATTTGCATTAGATTCCCGATATGTCCACGGGAAAGGCAAGGCATTGGTTCAAATCGGAAAATGCAGCTTTCTGATTGGATTAGAGGCCTGTCAGTCACAGCACTCTGCCAATACACTTCTTCAGTGACCTACTAACACAGATCCATGAGGCAGCAGTCACTTCAGGAG
>JAQLOM010000009.1:14707795-14720716 GCA_030068315.1 Chrysichthys thysi | reverse complement strand
ATAGACAGACAGGTGACAAAAAATTGACATAAACTGATTCATTGCATCATGGCAGAGATTCTACAATTCTCTGGAACTGCTGGAAGGATGATCAGCTTCTTTTAGTGTTTTGATGATGGTGGTGGAAAGTGTGGTCTAACACATCACTCCAAAATCTCCCACTGGTGTGAGATCTGGTGACTGAAACGGCCATACCATATGTAGCACTTTTCATTTCATACTCAAGTGACCATTCAGTGAGCCCTCGTGCCTTGTGGAAAGGGGAAGGGTCGTCCTGGAAGAAAACAATCCCATTAGTATAGACATGTTTCATCGTAGGATAAAGGGGATCAAGCACCATACTTTGTATTGATTTGCAGGGATAATTCCCTCTAAGAGGACAAGTGGAGCCATAGTGTACCAGCAAAACATTCCCCACAGCTTTACAGAGCCACTGGACCCCTTCATTGAAAAGGTCAGGACTGTATTGTTTTCTTGGTGGATGCCATACATGCACTGTTGACAATATGGTGAAAGATGACTCATCTAAGCATATTGCTATTACCCACTGTAATATTCCTGTCTTATTAAATGATCTAGCTTTCTGTCTGCTCACACTTTTCACCTGAATAACAGCAGCTTTTCTGTTTTTTCCTTACATATTGCACTAATGCACAAGCATTTCTGTCATGGAACGTGCTTTTGACCGCAATGTCCACCCTTCCATCTTTCCCATAAATCTAAATGAAGAAGACACCATTCTGGTCACTATTTCCAATGAAAGACTAGCCAGATTTGGGTCATGAAACTCCTGTCACTGATTCCTCAACAGCTAAGTCACTAATATCTTTTCCCTTGTGCAATCTTGTTCTAAAATCAAGTTCTGCTCCCGGATCAGCATGTTTCCACATGCCACAGAGCATGGTCCAATGTTAATTGCCTAATTCTATCATGCATTTACACTGGTTATGTTTCTTCACTGATTTATTTACATACTGTTTTTCATTCCCTGAATTTCTCTCCTGTCTGTATGCAAGTGTTAATGTTACTTTAGATATATAAAATATAATATAAAATACTTTGGGGCTCTCTGGGCCGGTACCTCTTTTGTGCTTTGTGTATCTATGACATTGCAATGTGAATGAAGTGTGCCTTTTAAATTGACTTAAAGTACATAATTGGACCTTACGGACCACTTCTGTGCCTTTAATGAGCTTTTAGAGCACATGTACACCACGTGCATCTTTCCAGGTAAGAGATCCACCCTAAGGCAGAACAGGATACCACCCCAGTAACAAGGACAGGCAAGGTTTAGTGCAGGGTTTTTTTTTTTTTGGAGAGCGCAAAATAGTCAGACACATAGACACATAACAGACTAAACAACTTGAGGGAATGTTTATGGACGTAATATTCAGAGGAAATTGCGTCATTAAACACGGAGAAGGGAAAAAAACATAGGGTAAACAGAGAAGAGACAGAATTATCAAAAAATATTCACAACTGTGGATAAATCCCAAATAGATCCTTACGCCCTATTAAGTGCCCTATATCGGTTATGAAATAATTCCGTTTTTAACGCCCTATACAGTGCACTCCTTTAACAGAGTGGAGGCGTTTGGGACGGTTCTCGGTTTTGGACGCTTTGAAGGGGGAAATCCACAATGCCGTTGGGACGCAGGTCACGTGACCAGCAATTGCGTCACTGGCGGTTCAAAGTTGAAAGTCAAAACACGCACGCACGCAGGCATATAAACACTGCAGCTAAGCGGCATGGCGCTTCTCGCGGGGTCTAGAGTCGTTTTTCAGACGCTTCGACCCCAAACCTCGACGTCTGTCGACTATTTTTGCAGATTTCAAGATGTTATGCGTCTCGCTGCAGCCGGAAGTAGTGGTGGATGCGCGCGCCGGGCAGCGAATGGCGGCTTGCGGCAGTTTAGCTCCAACGCTAATGACCTGAGCGTTAGGTATTTGGACGGAGATGACTCAGGTAGACGCCAGCTGGCTATTCATAGTCGCAGTGTTGTAGGAACTTTGGTTTGTTGGCGTTGAGGGTTGTTTAAATGTCGGTGCATTAAGGCAAAACGGGAAGTCGGTGCAGTTTTGAGCTTGAAAACAAACACGTCGGTGTGGGAGAACCTCGGGCTGTGGGGGGAACCACGGGCTGTGGGGGGAACCTCGGGCTGTGGGAGAACCTCGGGCTGTGGGGGGAACCACGGGCTGTGGGAGAACCTCGGGCTGTGGGGGAACCTCATGTGTCCCTATATGATCCAGCACCTGTCATGGTGGATCTCTGCACATCTCCTTCTGGGTCACTGGAGAATTGGGGCTGATCTCTCTCTCTGCTGTTCTCACAAGACATTTAAAAAATTCTGAATAAATAAAGACAACAATACCAAAGTACATGCTAAAAGTTTCCGTGGAGATGAACATTGAGTCCTCGAAGGCTTTGCATTTGCAAAGCTGAGTTTCATTCATTCATTCATTCATTCATTCATCTTAAGTAACTGCTTTATCTTTGTGAGAGTTTTGGTGATTTCAGAGCCTGTTCTGGTCCATCACGGGGATCATGCACACTCACACCTAGGGGCGATTTTGTACAGGAAGTCAACTTCCTCTCATGTTTTTTTTTCCTTTGGTGGGGGACGACGACGACGACTGAAGAACCCTAAGGAAACCCACATGGACGTGGGGAGTAACCCAAAATCAGAATCTGACCCTGGAGCTGCGTGAGGTGGCAAAGCTTCCTGCTGCACCACTGAGCTGCTCCAGGGGTCATGCATGATGTCTCAAATGCATGTAACTCAAACTGGGATTGAATTAGAGATTTGGCAAATTTGCTTGGGGTACCATTGGTTCCCCAAGATTGCTGACCATAATCTTGTATTTCAGTACACTTTTCTGCTGTTTCTGTCAACTATTTAGGTTTGACCATCTAGACTGACTTTTATGTACAACCATATAACAAAAGTTGTGCTTATCAGAAATGGGTCCAGTCCTCTAGGAAGTTAAGACCGTTTAACCACATAAGGAATCCACAAGGAACTCTTTCTTCTTCACTTCCTGTTCTGTGTGAAGAGAAGCATCAGATGCATGCAGTGAAAAAATTCTGTGAGGAATAAATAAAGTCTCAATCCTTAAAGTGAACCCAAAGTTGTGTTAGAAAATTTCAACTTGGGAAAATATCCAAGACAAAACAAACTGTCATAATTAAAAAGCATTTTATGTTTAAAAATGTATACAATTTTGATTGATTGCAGTACTGATCACTTTTTACTAACTGAGGTCTTCTGTACTTTTAGGGATTGTCATCTTTGGTCTTAATCGACCTAAAGCTAAAAATGCTATCAGTAAAAATCTTGTTAAAGAGGTAAGTATAATGTGCATTTATCTCAGAATCTAATGTTTGCATCACCTGTTGCTCCTGGTGCACTGTGAAATTTGAGAATTGTGAGTGATTTTGTGCTTATTGAATCATTTCCATTAGCTGGCTGAAGCTGTTGAATCAGTGAAAAAGAACAATAAGGTTCGCTCTGTCATCTTGTGCAGCATGGTTCCTGGAGTCTTCTGTGCAGGTATTTTAGTTTCGGTTTAATCTACCTATTCTTTTGCCCATAGGTAATGGAACTAAACATGCGATGGTGATTGGCAGCTCTGATTACGGCTGGACAGTGCCGATTAGTTCATTACAGTGCTTAGTTTAGTATTAGCGCGATAGTTATTACAGGCCCAATGATAATGGTTTCATGTGTTTCCATGAACAGGTGCTGACTTGAAAGAAAGAGCCAAAATGCATCAGAGTGAAGTTGGGCCCTTTGTCTCTAAAGCAAGGGCACTTATTACAGAATTAGGTAAGTAAGATGGGCTGAAGGGAATGGGAATGGTTACATAATTATCTATAATAAGTAATTTTCCATCTATTAACCATTTTTAAATGTACAAACAGCTTTCAGGTCCTTGCACATGTATAATACTGATGTGCTATTTTAAAATTCTTCCGCACATATGCAAAAAGAACTAACAAAAACAGTTCTTGATCTGTACATTGAAAATGTAGCTGGTCACTGCTAGCATTATGGACCGCCTTTTATTGGAAAATAATCAACAACAGGGTGGTGTGATGTGAGTTGATGCAAGGTTGTTCCTGTTGCCACAGTAAAATTACTTTCCATTAACGTCACGTCATGAAGTCCATTGTTCTCCATTTGCCACAGCAACTTGATAACATCAGTGTTATGTAACGTCTGTGAAACAAGGTATTACACAAGGTACAAGTTACAAATTCCAGTTTTACCTTTGACTGTTACAAAGCTCTGACAGTGATGACTTCCTTGGAAAAAGCTAAAGAATCATCTATTTACAGAAAACCTTTCAACAATATTTGAACCTCACTATAACAATACTGTATCTTTATTACATATGTTTACCATATCCAATTACATATTTTTTTTTAATCTCTGCATCCAGAAATACATCTGCTGTTATAGAAAATTAATCAATACAGTCACAGTAGAGAATTCAACAGTTCTGTAGTATAGAATGTAATTGTGTATGTTTTGACAATTAAATGGTGTAGGATTTTTCTCAGTGTTCCTCTGCTACTTGTCAGTAAAACAGTTAAAGCTGTTAATAATTTAAAAAGTTGTGACATTACAGTCATGCTACTGGAAAATGTTTAATTTTAGTGAAAGTAAATCAGTTTTCTGGCATTCTTGTGTAGGCCCAGTGGTTGTCCATTATGATAATATTTGAGTACCTGTAAATGCCTTTTTTTGAAAAAAAAGAAGGTATTTTATTTATTTATCTATTTATATATTTATTAATTTTACCAAAATCAGTTGTTTTGCTTTCACATTAGCATATATAAATTTATGTTTACTGTGAAAGTAGTTTACGTTTGGCAGTATAGTTATAATATTATATCCTGGGATAAATTATAAGTGTTGAAAGTGGATATGAAACTCGAGGCAGTTTGTATAAAAAGGTACATAAAACTCCAGTTTAATCCAAGTTTATCAACCTCATGTCCTTACTTTGTGTGGTTGTGCACTGCATTCCTACAGCATTCCCATAATAACTCATTCTGCCCACACTCAGAGCGACTTGATTTTAGCATCAAAGGTATGTTGCATTACTATCAATCTAAGTGAAGTCAAGTAGAATCATGTTTAATTGACATCTTGTTAATGTGGAGGGGGTGTACAATGTATTGCTTCACTAAGATGAACTGTTTTTTTAGATAGATTATCATAGAGTGATGAATGACAGACCTCTTTGATACTGTAGGTTTTATACATCCTTCCAGGAAATGGCTTGGAAGCACATGTCCCTTCATTCTGCTCATTACGAGCCATCTGTCAGAATGTGGACCAGGTGTAGCTGCTCTTTACCTGCCAACAGTCATAAATGTGTTTATGGGTTCATGGGAACTTTATTTATATATGCTTTTTAAATGAACAACCCTAGTTGGAGAGTTTATTTTATATTTTTACCAGGGAAGAAGTCACAGTAAACAATGATGGGTTGGTGTAATGCAGCGCACCGCAAAGCTGATTATATTTCTATAACAGTTTACAACTTTTTGCAATTACTCATCCCTTTTTCATTTCTTTTAAACTTATGTTTAATGTTGTGAAGTGTTTGCAAAACAAGTTAGTTCCTGTTATCACTTACAACATAATAGCTATAAAGTTGTTCCATCATCAGCAGCTACTCCTTTTTTCTTTCTTTCGAGAAGTTAATAAGACAAAAAAGGCAGCTTATCATTGTTACGGGGAAACCACCAGTACTAAATTTAAAAAAAGTGTGGCACTGAAAACCCAGAAAACTTCATTGTATCAACAATTACTCACATTTCCATGTATTTATGGAGCGTGTCCACCATGTAAGTCTCTGTGTAAGCTGTTGCAGCAGATCCACTCAGGTCCACTATGTAGGATTTTGTGGGTATCTATTACCAGAAATGGAGTACATATTCCTTAATATAAGTATGTTTTTTCATTTGTGTATAATTACCTGTAACTTTAAATCCCTGCCTTTTTGTAAATTTAGAATGAGGCCTTTATATCTACATATAGTGCAGGTCCACCTCTACGGGGCTGCCATATTGTGCTGTAATAGTAGCTCAGAACAGACAAACATCTAGAGAGCGCCTTCCACAGTTTGCGTTTTTAACAAGTGGCAGCATGAATCTGGAAAGAAGCACTGGAATAAAAAAACACCATGCCACAAACACCAGAAGCAAAAGAGTTGTGTTATTTCCAAAGAGGCTGTATTGTGGGTCAGTCTGAGGGCGGACTTAGCCAGCATATGATTGCATAAACCTTTGGGATTCCTCTTGCCACAGTCAACAGAGTGATTGTACAATTCAAATGCAAAGGAAAGGAATCATCAGTATCCCACTCAGGCCAACCTTGGCCCTCTGACAGGTGTCTTCAAGCAGACTGTTGAAAAAAAATCAAGTAAGGCAGCTGATGTTGCAGAGCGACTCCAATTGAGTTGGAGTACTTCTGTGAGGTATCTCCATCAACTTGGGTACTATGGCAGAGCAGCTAGAAGGACATTTCTAGAAATAAATAAAAAGATTATGGTGTCTGTTTGCTTTTGAGATGTCTGTATAGAAAAATTAATCACCACCTTTTGAACAAACAGCATTCAATAGCACTGTAGTATGATCTGTTCTATTATATGCTGAATAAATAAATACATTTTTATTCTCAAATAGACATTAAGTTGCCAGTGCTTGAGAGGCTCCTCCTAAGTAGGATTAAGTGAAACAGTGGTTCCTGTTCATTTGAAATATTAAAACATCAGCCAAGCATAATAAAGATAAGCAACTATATTGAAACGGCAACTTGTAGTCTCTAGCTGAACCCTGCATTGAGTAAAGGTTCTTGCCCTTAAATGGGAAATTATAACAAAACTAAAGTTTCCATCATACTATTGCATATATACTGTGTCATAACACTAAGGGAAGTTTGAAAGTTTACTGAATCTGAATTGTCATTTTGTCTGTTTCTCACATGGAGTTCGTGTGGTGTTTTTTTTTTATTTATTTTTTTATTTATTGTTACACCTTGACACCTTATTACAGTTGAACCTTGTGTACTAATGTTGGCTTAAATGTGAGCAGTATGAATTGTGAGAGTGTGCTGAATAACTGTTGTGTTATTCTGTTCAGTGTAGTAATTCATTTCTAATAAAATAAATGTAATGCGATTAATAATAATAATAACAATAATAATAATAAATTCCCATTTTTCGTCCACCTGGGTTTAGGTAATCTACCCATGCCGACTATTGCAGCTATTGATGGAGCAGCGTTGGGAGGTGGACTTGAGATGGCTCTGGCCTGTGACATAAGAATAGCAGGTAATACAGAGGCTGTACATACACTGTTGATTGCATATCAATCAACTATATTGATAGAGTTCATTTCTAGACATGACATTACGCCATATATTCTTTCACCGATGGTAACAAATTGAAGTGAAAACCAGTGACTGTTAGGTTGTAGAGGGCATTTCTTTTTGTTAATGGGAGTGGTCTCCTTCAAGCTGGCCCTTCATCTATCCATCGAAAATGGGGGCTCTCTGAATAGATTTATGAGGATGAAAATGCTGCCAATCATATGCTATAGTTTTCACAGTCAGCAGATCTCAATCAAATCTTAACACATGGGAGATTTTTAAAATATGCCATGTATGATAGAGCTCTCCATCAGCGTCGCTGAAATACCTACTGAGGGAAGGTCTTTGAGATGAATGGTGTTAATTGTATCAGACCAGTTCCAGAGACTTGTAGAATCTGTGCTAAGGTGCAGTGTTGGTGTTCCTGGTGGATTTTGGTGGCCTAACATGTTACTAAAACAGGTTTATGTAAGTTACGCTTTTAATTTGTCGCACATCTGTGTGTTACAACCCTAAATAGTACAGATAGTGAAGGTGCCACTTGGTTTACCAAGTCTGTGTGTGTTTGTGAATAAGTGAGAGAGAGAAAGAGACAAAGTGAGTGAGTTAACACCCACATATTGCACTGACAGTGAGCAGATGTCTTGCTTTCTCATCTCACACACCCAAGTTTGGGCTTGGAAATCTGTTCATGATGCCTTAGCACATATCCCACTTAACAGAAATGACACACCATATGCTCTCACAGTCATCAGTGATACCCCTTAAAGCACATGCTAATTTCTTTAGTGTTATAAATATATTTATTTTAGGGTTCATTCCTGTTACCACCAGAGGGTTGCTATTTTAGAAACATCTTGGACAGACTTGAATTTCACCTAATATAGTATGTCTTTGTAATACTCTTTGGAGAGGCTAGTACTGGGATGTAGGAGGTGCTAAAAATATGAGAATGAAATTATTATGTCATCATAAAAATTCTCTTTCTTTTACCCTTTCACTTTCTATATAGCTACTTCTGCTAAAATGGGGCTTGTCGAAACAAAACTAGCCATCATTCCTGGAGCAGGTAAGTCCCAGTTCTTGTGTTTCACTTTTAATTTCTAAAAATTGATGCAGTCAGTTAAAACATCTTCATATTCAGGCATTTTGCTATGGTAACCTCAAACGTTTATTGATAGAATTATGGGGCATGGTGTATAGAGAAAATGACATGAACGTGGTTTATGTATTGAACATGTCATAAAATCATGCAGATACAGGTCAAGTGCTTCAGTTAATGTTTATATCGTGGGTTTTTCTCCGGGTACTCTGGTTTCCTCCCACAGTCCAAAGACATGCTCATTAGGCGGATTTGCTACCCTATATTGCTTATGAGCCTGCATGTGGCCCGGCAATCCATCTGTGTGATCATAAACTACGACAATCCTCAACTGGTTCGTTTCGCAACAGTGTGGGGATCGACATCAACGCCGACGCGAAGACGTAGAAAGAATAAGAAGAAGAATGTTTATATCAAACATCAGAAAGGGAAGAAATGTAATCACATTGTAATGAAATGTACTTTGACAATTTCATGCTTTTTGGTGCCAGACAGGCTTTGTCCGCTGTCCAGGTTTGGTGGGGTGGTGCCCAGTGTAGCCTCACATTCCTGTCCTGGGCTGACAGGAATGGAACCTAATGTGGCCTTCTACTGTTGTAGCCCACTCAAGGTTCGACATGTTGTGCATTTTGAAAGATGATATTCTGCACACCATGGTTTTAAAGAGTGGTTGAGTCACACACCTTTATGTGCTTGTTGAACATCCTATTCCAGATTTAGACCCAATGCTGTTACAATAACCTTCACTCATTAGGAAGGCTTTCCACTAGATTTTGGAATGTGCCTGTGGGGACTTGCCCATTCAGCCTCAAGTGCATTAATGTCATGCACTGATATCAAGCAAGAAGACCTGGCATGTAGTCAGTGTTCCAATTAATCCCAAAAGTCTTCAGTGGGGTTGAGGTCAGGGCTCTGTGCTAACCTCTGTCTTTAACAAGGTGTTTACACATATGTTTTTGTTTCTGTGTAAACTCTGTAGACTGTTGTGCATGGAAATCTCAGGAGATCAGAAGTTTCTTAAGTAGTCAAACCTGCACCAGCCACCATCAGCCATGCCATGGTTAACGTCACTGAGATCACATTTTCCCCCATTCTTGATATGAAGCTAAAGTAAGCACTTGAACTTTATCTGCATTATTTCTTCATGCATTGCATGCATGTCATATGATTTCGTCGATTGCATGACTGCATGAATATGTAAAAGTGTAATGAGTGAAGTGGTTACAGGTTAGTAGGGTGCAGTGGTTAGTGTTTATTTATATTTAAATGTATCATATTGCAAGTTTACTGCAAAGTCCTTTTGCATTAATTCTGTTTGCTTCAATGTTTGTCTTTGTGTGTTAATGAAGAATTGACATAGTCATTGTTTGCTGAACTTTCAGCAGTTTATAGCAGCAAACCAAACATTGGTTCTATGAGGTCATGTTATGAATTGTGGGTTTGGAGGGAATGGGTCAATCCATGTCTGCTGCTAAGCATTATCTAAGGAATGTTTAATAAAACAAGATTACTGCTTCTGACGCCTCATTCTAAAAATAGAAATATAACAAGCCACCAAACAGAGTGCTATCTGTTTCTGGCATCAAGACCAGGAAAAGGAGAACAAAGAAAACAAGAATTATTCACAGCCACATGTTGAGTATTCATAACATTGAGGTGTGATTTATTCCCCTATTTTTTATTTATTTTTTGCTTAGGGTCACTGACAACACACTTTTGTAATGCGATTACATGGAGATGACATTCAGCAGTATGAGACTTTCAGTGGATTTAGGTTGAACAAGGGGCCTCTGCCTTGTGTTTATTAGAGTGAAAAGGCCAGTGATCCTTAGAGGCTGCTGTTTCGAGAATCATGTTCTTAATGTCAGGGAAGGTGTCATGTTTTAATTAGGCTTACGGTAAGGCTTGGTCCATTGGAGTGGGTGCCGTATCAAATGCAGATCCAGGTGCCCTTTGTTTTTCTTTCCTATTTCGCCTGGGGTCTCATGCTCTTGACATTTCAGCTCCTCCTCACGACTCGTGCACTGCTGAACATTTCCTCAGGGAATTTATATTAAGTGGCACTATAGTGTGTGTTGTGTTCTATAGCATTTAATAAGAGCAGGTTGATGTAGCACTTTAGTTATTCATCCTGAAAAAGCTTGGCATGGAAGCACTGTAGAATTTGACCAGAAAGACTTATTCAGGAATTGTTCAGTACTATTCATTCATTCATTCGTTCGTTCGTTCATTCATTCATTCATTCATTCATTCATTCATTCATTCATTCATTCACCCTCCCATTTTCTTTAGCTGTTCCTGCTGGTGGTTACGTTGGCAGCAGGCTGAATAAATCAGCACAGACTTTTCAATCCCTGACCATAGAGTCCAGCTCCTTCTGGGGAATCCCCAGACCTTCCCAGGCCAACTGTGAGATATAATCTCTCCAGCAAGACCTAGATTCCTCTCTAGGCTTGGGACATGGTCGATATGGGTCTGGCAGAAGCCGACCAGTGGGCATCCTACTAATGTGCCTAAAACCTCAAACCTCCTCTTAATTCAGAGGAGCAACAGTTCTACTGCTGTGCTGGATTTATGAGCTCCTCAGCCTGTCACAGAGAGTAAGCTCACGACCCTAAGACAGAACTTTGTTTCTGCCACCTGAATGTGTGACCTTTTTCTTTCAGTCACTACCCACAAGCTTGTGTCCAAAGTGAGGATACAGGCGTATCCTTTTTGCCCTTTTTTCTCACAGGTTGGACATTTTGCCAATTCCCACCCATTAACTAGCTGTCCCCTATTGTACGGCAGTAACCATCCAGGGAGGCTGAAGGGCAGCCCCTCCAAAACATGTGAAGCCAGCTACATCTTTTCAAACTGACTGATGATCATTCCTCATCAAAGGGCAGCTGAGCACACGCAGACAACGGTGATAACTGCCCTCTTTCGCATACATGAGCACACAGATGTCAGCAGTTTGGTGGTTGTCGCTTTGATTGACAGTGGAGAGAGTAATATTATCCCTCCCACCCGTTTTGCTTTCTTGGCCACTGATGGCTGTGGCATTTTTAAGATTCAAACTCATGGTCTCCCAATGATAGGATAGCTATGTTTCCATTGTGATCCCCCAGAGCCCCAGTTTCTGTTTCTTTCCCTTTTCTTTAATTTTCTTCACTCTGTGTCTGTTACCATGAAACAGCTAATTTTGCCAGAGCTAATCTTGTGATCTTATATACACTCTCAGTGAATAAACATCAAAACTTAGATCTAGTTGCTATGGGCTGCACTAGACCTCGAAAATATTGCTGTCCATTTTTAGTTCATGAGCACAAGCAAAGCCAGTGACCATGCCCATTGCACTACAGTTTCTCTCCTGGATGTAACTGGGTCACCAGGGACTTGTGGTGCAGTGCCAGCTGTTTGCATCTTATTCAACAAGCTCTGGATCTCTGGAAATAGAGCGAGGCTGAGATATTAGCAGAAAGCATTTTTCCTTTGGCGGATGAGCAGTTTAGTGCCCTGGAACAAATTTGCTCACTGACCTGTTATTAAGCGCAATCCATCTGAAAAAGAAAACTGCCAAGTATCTCTCCAGCCACCTTCATTCCTCTCCTCCTTTTTGTCCTTCTTCTGTTTTTTTCATTACTGTGTTCCCCTTGACCTCATCACACAGCCGTTAATAACCCAGAGGAGTGCCTTGTCTTATACCATCAGTAGGGCTTTTTGCCACCTACTTACTGCTGCATTTTCCTCTCAGCAGGAAAGACTCAGAAAAGTTCCATTTAGACACAGATGAGTGATCTATGAAGTCGTTAATAAGAGAATTCAGTCATTGTTTTTTCCTACCAAGGGCAAAGAATTACATTGCTCACTTCCTGCTAATTTAATCATGACTCCATTGGAGGACAGTTATCAGCATTGTAGTTTTGTGTGTGTGTATGTGCGTGTGTGTGTTTAAACCACTGATCCCGAATGACGTTTTTGGGAAAAATGTGCCCTTATGACTTAGGCGGTTTTATACTGTGAAACAAACTCTGTTTTAGGAAAAACTACTTTGACGTCTGATAGCAATTTACCATTAGGCAGTAAAGTACAAATCCATGATGAGTAACCATTCTGATTCTTTTTACCCAGGTACCATTAGTAATGGACAGGGACATTCGGGTACAGCTGAAAATAGTCTAGGACATTGATTAGTCCTATGCACTCATCCTTATAATGTGTCTGATTTGAATCACTCCTCTACCAGATGGTACCATACTGCAATCTTCATTGGTGTACTGACTGTCAGAGTTTCTTTTTCTTTACATACATCATTATTTTTTGCACAGTATCACAATTTTACCATCCATATTATTGTTTTGATTCCATTCGTCTGTATTCGTCTTCTTCCGCTTAATCCTGGTCAGGGTCGCGGGGGGAAGCTGGCGCCAATCCCAGCTGACATCAGGTGAG
>JAQLOM010000009.1:14680046-14691332 GCA_030068315.1 Chrysichthys thysi | reverse complement strand
ACGAATTGTTATTATTTGTGTGAGAGTTATTTTACTGATATCGAAAAGAAGTAAACACCTATTTGGTAAGTAATTATGTAAGAAAACTTGGATCTAAATTTATAAAATTCTTTTTGCGTTTGAAACGGATATGACATATGGCCACTATTTGTTGAAAAATAAAACTGGTAATTTCCAAACATATTTTATAAATACTGCATTTTATTTCTTTCCCCTTGCACTCAGTGAGCGACGCCACTGGGTAATCAGCTAGTATATGTATATATATATATATATGTATAACATCAGTGTCTGTTACTGTAAATGCTGCTGTTTCTATAGTAACTAGCTGTTTTCTATAAAAATGCTACAGTGTATTATACAAACCCTCCATGTGTGCTGACAAGCAACCAATTGTTGTTATTAACAACAGTGACAAACATGGAGGTATCTTTTTTTTTTTTTTATTCTTCCATTGCATCACATTACCCTGTGTGTTACTGTTTATTCAGCTTCAGGTTATTTACAGTCCTCATTTGTTCATGTTTTTTTTTTCTTCATCCCCTTAGGTGGATTTAACAACAGGATTAGCGATTGAAGAGGCATGCTATGCACAGGTATGGACTCCTTTCCAAACCACATGGTGTGAACATACAAATACTCAAGCCAGTTATGTCATGGGTCTGATTAGCACACAGTTTTATTCCAAGCAACATGCACGCAGAAGAAGCATGTATATTTAGAATATGTTGTGGTTGTGAGAGCAGTTTACAGCAGAAAAAAAAATATATTTACATTTTTAGATCACTTAGATTGTGGTTTAAAAAAATAACAACTGTACCAATCCCCTCAATACATAGTCATATTATGCAAACACATGCAGTAATATTCCAGCTGTTTGCTGGAGACATATGGCTTTTTATTCCTGAATTTTCCATGCACAGAATACATTTGTCTTAAATTATTACTACATTTAAGATGAGATTATTTATAGTCCTGCTTGTTTTATGTAAATATAAATTGGATCACGGTCATTTTTTTTTTTTTTTTGCCACAATAAATTTTAAAAAATCCCGACACCCTGGCAAATGACCCCCCCCAGCCCCCTCACTTGGAGAACCCTGGTTTATACTCCACTGATGTGCCATCTCTTAGGTTATTCCAACAAAGGATAGACTCGAAGGCCTGGCAGCGTTCAAAGAGAAGAGACCCCCTCGCTATAAAGGCGAGTAAGTTGGGAGTCCTTCAAGTCCTCAGCAAAGATGAATCGCTGCCTTTTGGATTTCCTTTTCACTGCTACTGACAGAAGTCGTAGAGAAAGCACTAGCCTGCTGCCCCGCGCCTGCCTGACCAGCTCTTGGCCCTCTGTCAGAAAAAGACCAGTGATCTCACTCACAAGAATTTGAGGTGATGAAGGGAGGGAAGGAGTGTCCGTCCACAACATATCTCTCACCTGTGAATGAAACTGCATGGTGTGTCTTTCTGTTCTTTCGTTCATTACAGGTCACTCTTTTCGCCTTCCTTAGTTTTGTGTCGTGAATCTATATCCGTGTCTTTCGAAGTGAATGTTCAATCTTTTTGTCTTTTTGAATGTTCAATCAAGTGGTTCAAAATTCAAGCCATCTCAGCAAAACAGATATATAGTTACTTTATAGCTGCTTAAATGTCAGTGGATATCTAATGCAACAGATGCAGTGCATTAAAGAAGCCTGTTTGCTTTTCTTTAAAGCATATGTTATGTATTCTAGACATATGTTGTATAACTGACACTGTCACTAATCCATAGTAATTGACTTGAAGTGATTTTTGTAGGGGGAAAAAATGCAATAAACATTGTCCAAAGTATGATATCCTGTAAGTTCTTTTTTTTTGGGGGGGGGGATAAAAGCATAAGGTAATAAAAGTACAGTCTTTGTTGTTAAAGTGCATGTTATTCCTGTCCCTGCAGTCCTTATAAGCCTGAACCATGCTGATTGATGATGTAAGCAGAATATAGTCATTTTCTTTAATTGCAGGTTTATCGTCAGATCATCTTGGTGGAGAACATGTTATTGCACAGTCTGGTAGAGAATTCAGTCAGTTTTTTTTAGGGCTTGTGCAGTATGACAAGTAATAATCTTAAAAGACTGCCATACAGTATAACATGGTCTTTACATGACAGTCAGTAAGCTGAAGTCTTTTGCTATTTTTGACCCATCTCCTGAACCCATTGCATCATTCAGTCCAAGTCTGGAATGAATAAAGGGAACAGTATGGTTCTTGACTCATTAAATTGTGCCTTCTCTCTGGAAAGTCCTTCCCACACACAGCAAGAAAGCCACACCTAAAGCACACAGTATTCCATTTTCAAAAACCTTAGGCAAATCTGCAATCTATTTCAACCAGCCAGCCTGCCACAGGAAGTGGTTGAGCAGTTAGACATTAATACCACATTCCACAAATGCATGTCTTATTTGGTTTTGAGGCTCTGCTCACCTCTTGGAAAAAAACACATGAAAAATGGGGGTAAGAAGTAGACATTAAAGAAAAGGGATTAGTATGTAGGGTAAAGGTCTGCTGCCAAGAAACATAGTCCTGCACTTGTCAGTTGAGTGAGGACAGAGGTGAAAACAAAAGAGAAAAGTCCAGTCTGGTGCAAGAGCTGCTGTGTCAGTCAACAGGAACGCTGCCCTGGGGGTCATAGGGGGATGGACTTCTGCCTCCGCAGCATTCTGGGAATGATTAAACCAGTGATGTAATGCTTATCTAATAAACCTCAATAACAGGAAAAAAAGGAATGACTGGCAAATTGTACCACGTTGGCTGGTTACTCATTGTCTCTTATCAGGCCTCTGGGACATCCTGCAGACAAGGCGGTGTAGTGAGTAACACCATATGCTGTTGTGTGATCATTAGGTTATTCACTTTGTCCTGCTGCACTACTGAGTATGGTTGAGTAATCTTTGAAACTCCGTGATGGTCATCTCACGGAGAGCTTTTGTTTGAAATGGCCCCAGTTTTAGAAGCTTAATTCTCATTTCAATCATGCCTACTGTAGCTGTGCAACAATGGCCACAATGTGCATATTGTATGATTCTTCTTTCACGCCAGGCTACGTCTGCCCTTGATGCCCCTCTGGAATGATATACGACTTTGTTTTAGGAATTCTGTCCACATCCCTTTTTTTTATATAACGTTCCATTCCCAGCCCACATGCCTGGCTCTTCAATGGATTCCTTTTCCTGACATTTTACACATAGCATGTCCTCACTCGTCAGCTCGGAGGTAAAGCTGGCTGTTTCCCATCAGACTTGCAGTCAGACGGATTGTTCTCCCTTGAAGTGGTGTGGTGCGCCACACCTGAAGAAACCTCCGGAATGCTGCAAATAGTCACTGCAGCGCCGCTCGGGACGAATGATAACAGGCCTCATATCATTCACACCTCCCGAAATGGGCTTTAAGTGGGTTTCAAAAGTACCAGAGTGATTTACTTGCTGTAATGCTTGGCTATGAGCTCTGAAGAGAGAAAATGCTGACTTTGTGTCTGCGGCCTGCGATCAATTCTTTTGTTGTGGTTTGTAGAGCTTATCTGGCCACGGTGTCCAAAAACCCTCTGTACTGTGTGGGTGTAGGGTACAGCTTTAGCTAGCTGGGATGTTAGTTTGAGATGATTTTGGATCAGCACTGTCTGCCTGAATGCTGCCGGAACAGCAAAACATTCTACACAGTCAAGTGCGTTTTTCGTGTGTGTGTGTGTGTGTGTAGCAGACTTGGCCTGTTTGGGTGCCCTACTTTTTGTCTCAAGGTAACTATGCTATGTAGGACTCAAATGTGCTGACCCGGTTCTCATAAACATTTGATATCTGGTTCACGTGCATGATGAAGGTAGCGTGTATTCAATTCTCACTGTGAATGAAAAATCCCTGTCCTTCACAGACACATGCTGCATAGACCCATGACCTATTATTTTTTAATGCAAACTGTAAATATAAAGCAGTGCACACAAGCACATGCACCCATGCCCTAATTTCAGTAGATGATATATTTATACCCATAATATGTTTATTTGGCAATGTCTGCACTTTATTCATGGCTTTGTTTAAAGAAAAAACAACAAAACAAAATGATGACTACTGAGCACGTGAGCTATGAGAGCACATGTCAAACGAACACTGTGTTTAAAGACAAACACAGCAGATGTCAAGAACAGTTTTATAATGGTAAGCGGGGAAAAAACACACCTAGTATTGAGCTGGTTAATGATGTTCATGTGAACAGTGGTAGTTTCTCAGTAAGGCATTGGGATTGTATAGTACTTCCTTCTGCCCTTTCCTCCTACTTTCCAAAGAACGACTGACAAGTGCTGTAGTGTTCTGTATTTGAGGAAGGCTGTGCAAAAGAGGTCAACTCTTCACTGCTGTATTACACCACAGGCTTCAGACACACACATGCATACATGCTTACTTGGAGCTCAGTTTAGTCTCCCTGCTGCGTTGAGTAAGAAACCTTTGGCCAACTCAGATGTTTGGGCTGTTAAAACAATTGTATGAGAGCATAAAATGAATCTCGCAGATGCCCCACACAGAGGTGGTGACTATGTGTGTGTGTGTGTGTGTGTGTGTGTGTGTGTGAGAGAGAGAGAGTGAGTGAGTGTGCGCATGTGTGCGGTTAGGCCTTTGCACTCCAACTCCAGCACCTCCTCCAACGCGCTGACCCAATACTTCACATTCCTTCCTGGAATAGAGAGGCCCATTAATACCACCCCTCTTCCAGGGCTTTAGAGTTTATTTATTCACTTCTTTGTCTTCACATGAGTGTGTTCCTCATTACACTTTTGCAAACAAGTGTCTCGTCACCACAAGACAGCTTGACTTTGTGGCATCTAACATGTATGTGTCAATTTTGTCCATGACATTTTTTTTACTACATTACACTTAAGAAGGAGGATTGATTTTTATTATGGTTTATACATTTGACCTTTTGCGTCAAATAAATGACCAAATCAACGTCCCAACAGTCCACATTCTCAGTGATGAGTGCTACTTGTTTTGTTATCCGTTTGTGCTCACACGCTCCTTTCACTGGAATTGTCCCTTATCTACAGATAATTTGTGAGCCAAAGAATAGACTGATTTGCATTTTAACAGACAAACCATTTTCCAGAGAAACCATTTGAATTGCCATTATGGTTACATAAACTGAGAAATTCAGGGACAATGGGGGAGGGGGTAATTTAACACATGTCTACGTGTAGGGACAAACAGTCATTTTTATAGAGTCAGAACATTTGGCTTCTTGCCATTCCTTGTTTACAAAAGGTATGTAGGTGTAGATGGGCCAGTATTACCTGCAGGAAGACACGTAAATGGAAATACCCCACAAAGACACGAATATAAATGTGTTTGTGTGTTTATATATTTATATATTGGTGGGGATCAAACATCTGCTGTCAATCACAGTGACACTAGCCAGTTGTGGGGGTGTGTGAGCTTATATATACAGCTTAGGGTAGATAGCACTTTGCTCCAGTAGTTTAATGCTGCCCTGTGACGTAGCATGAGCAGCGAGTTGAAAATATGCAGTTGGCTAGCTTCACATGTCTTGGGGGAAGCACGTTTTAGCTTACACAGCTTTCACCATCCCCAGTGGTAACTGTTGTGCGGCAGATGGTGGATGGAAATTGGCAATAAAATGGGGAAAAATATGGGGTGGTAAGAATAGGGATATCTTCAATTAGAGTTTTGACTTGGTTCAGACACTGGGTTGGTTCCATGAGGAATTTTTGTTTATTTCTTAATTTGACACAAAATGTAGTTTTCAATAATAATTTAATTATCTGCATTAATAATTATGTCCATGGAAAGTCCTCAAAAGAGTAGTAACACGAGTGTGTGTGTTTTATGGGACTTCCTGATGCTTCCAGTCACCAGCATACCTTTTATGGTGTAACCGACCCCCAGCTGCATCAGATAGCACAACTTTCATCATACGCCTACAACTTTTAATGTCCTCCTCATTTGTTCCTGTGGCTTTAAATGCATTCCAGACTCTTAAGCCAACGGCAATTCAAAGCTCTGTGTGTTCCACCGATATGGACACTGTGTTCTTTTTTCCAGTGTTTGTGGTGAAGCTGGTGTTGAATTATGACCTGCAATGTTTGGAATTAGTATGTCTTACACTTCAGAAGAGACCGATAAAACCAAATGAACCCAGTACGACAGGTTTGACATTAATTATTGCCAGGGACAGGAATAGCTGTAAGCTATAGGAAGAACATCAAGGTCAGCAACTTAACTTCTCTGCCTTGAAAACAATTCTATAAAATCTTATCTACTGTGCTCATCTCCTGCTTCTCCTAAGCATTTGTTCATATCAAATATGTCCGTGTAAAATTTCTAAACGGCCAAAGTATGTATATGTACAAGTTGATCATTGCTCTATATAACTACATAAAGATGAGAAACAATAGTTTTATTCTCTCATTATTACACGATTTTCCACTGCACAGTAGGCATAGGAAATCTGAAAGGATGGAGTGTTAGTGCATGATCACATTCCTGATAATCCACCCCCCCCAACCACATCTCTCTGTCTTTCTCTTTCACATGTGCTCTATTCCTGGCCTCACCCTATACCTAAAAATAGAAGCTTTCAAAACAGTCACTTAGAAACATGTGCCGTCAGCTCCTGCGAGAGAGAGAGAGAGAAAGAGTATACGTGTACCAGTTAGATGTGGGGAGGGCTGAATCTTCCCACTGTTGAGAAACTGGACCCATGTGATTTTTAAGAAAAGCTTTTAACTGGAAGTGTTGTCAAATCATTCTGTATGTGTGTGTGTGTGTGCGTGGTTGGGTGAAGTAGAGGTGACATTTCATTGTTGCCTTTATGCTTCTGAAGTGTGTTTGCTCTTCATGGGCTTATTTTTGCGACACAGAAGATGAGCTAATAGTGTGCTTGACCAGCAATAGAGAAAGTGGAACAGCTTTGAAACTAATTGCTACTCATGGGTGTTTTATTATCTTTTATATTATTGCACTCTTTCAGACGAGATTTTGTGTGTGAGTGAGTATTCTTCATTTAAACACAACCATAATGTTTACTGTACACACGTGGGGGCTGTGTTTTGAGCAGAGGTCATGGTACAACGTGCAGTTCAGGGAAACCGAGCAATGCTCACAGTTAGCTCAGATATCTGATAGTGTCTGCTGTTCTGTCTGTGTCAGCATTGCAACACGCTGACCTTAGCACGGCTCTTTCTAACGTAGCCGAGGCTGACACAGAGAGAGCATGAAGTGTCCTGACCTATGGAGTCAGCATATATTTGCATAGGTCCTTGGCTACGTGCAAAAACCACATACTTCCATGCTAATTAGTCGGTTGAAATACAAAGCAACAATGCCTTAATGGGTCAGAATGGGGAATATGTGCTCAGCAGTCCCTTTCATTAGTGGGGTGGGCACATAGGATCGTAGCTGCCACTCATGACATAATCCTTACCACCATAAGTGTTGCCGTAATCTGACACATAAAATAAATATTATCCCGCATCATCCCGATAGTGTTAGTTATTTTAACTAAACCCTCTTTAGTATAAATCAATTATCTGTCCATTTATTTTGTATCACAGCACAGATCATGTACTGTTAATAGTGCTTTTCCTTACAGACTCCTTCCTAAACATCTGGACAAAACTATTGGCTTTCATATCTTTATGCATAAAATTAGACAAGGCCCTTGGATGTGATCTTAAGCAGTAATCATACTATGTGACTTTGAGATTTATTTATTACGTATACTATAGTGCAATCACGTTTTTAAATCTGATATAATGACCGTTGCAGCATCTACTCATGTGTAACGGTTACAGATTTCTCTGTGTGTTGTCCTCATTTCTGTGTGGTTGCCAGTACACAGACTGACAACAATAAATTATCCTTAAGTTACTCTTAAAATTTATGACCACAATTTATATATTTCTGTGAAGTTTCTCTGTGGCAATGTCTACTGTTAAAACGATATACAAATGAATTGAATTGAATTGAGTTGTGTTTGCATGGTGCTGTGACTTGTGTCCCATCCAGGGTGTATTCCCATGTCACACCCATATTTCCTGGGATAGACTCCAGATCTATTAGCACCCTGAGCAGGATGAAGTTATTAGTGAAGATGAGTCCTTTACACACCTTTTTAACCATTAGCAATATTTAAAGTCTCCTTTAAAACTATTAGAACGTGAAAGTCGTTTCTTTTGTTTTTGCTATGAACTATAAAGTCTTTGTGGTTGGAGATGAAAAGATGAATATGAGACGATAGATTTCAATTTCTGCATTAATTTGCTGATATTTACATGTGTTCAGCTCTCTTAGAATATGGCACCTTTTTTTTTTTTACAATCCACCCATTCTTCAAGTGACCAGAACAATGACCAGTGACATCACCAACAACTTCCACAGGCTAGGAGTGAAGTTATAACAATCTCATTCAAAGATGACTTTGAGAACAGAAATATAAAGGCCTACCACTAGATCCAATCCACTCATCAGCAGTAAAATCAGAAGGCCATATTGGAATTAGCAAAGAAATTAAAAAAAAAAGACCCATAAATGTTCAGGAACTAAGATTAACCTGTTATGAAGTGAAGGCCAAAGTATGGAGAAAGAAAAGATCTGCTTATGATCCAAAACATGTAAATTCATTGGTTAAGTGCATTGGAGGTAGTGTCATGGTTTGGGCTTGCATGGCTACTGGAATGGTCTCGCTAATCTTAACTGATGATGAAACTCAGGATGGTAGCAACGGAATGAATTCACGAAGTCTAAAGAAACATTCTGTCTGCCAGTTTACAAGAAAGCATCTAGCTTAATCGTGAGGAATTTCATCAAGCAGCAAGACAATGACTCAGACAACAGTGCCAAGGCAGGATAGGACTTCATCATGTAGGAAAAAAGTGGGAGGTTTTAAATCAAACACCAGACCTTAACCCAACTGAGCATGCATTTCACCTCCTGAAGAGGAGACTGAAGAAGGAAACCCCTGGAACAAATAGCAACTGAAGGATGCTGTGGTTCAAGCATCACAAAAGAAGAATGCAATAGTTTGGTGATATGAATGGATTTCCAGCTTGAGGGAGTTATTACAAAAAGGCATATGAAACCAAATATTAAGTGTTACTTGCTTGAATTACGTATTTGTTCCAGTACTTCTGCTCACCTAAAGGTTGGGTGGTGCCATGGTCTAAGTTGTTTAACCCATCTAGATGTAAATATCAGGATATGAAACCTGAAATTCTGTATTATCATTTCATATTCATTTGTTGCTCTTAAACTCAAATGTCTTCAGTCTATAGTAAAAACGATAGAATTGGGACTGTGGGTGGCAATGCAGTAAACCTATTATAAAATATTTGTTTATGTATTTGTAATAAACCTCCATACTCAACTTGTACCCAGGATAGGTTAGGTCGATCTTGGAATTCTGTAATCCCAGTCATCGTCTAAAAATCAGAATAATTACGTTTTAGGTGGTCTGCTTGATATGTTAATTCTATCATAATTCTGTCGAGTTAAACAGTTTCAATCAGGATGTAAGGTGAATTAGATAGATTACCAGAAGTGAGTCCTTCTTTTTTCTTTTAACCAGTTAAACAGGGTCAGGCCATCTTGCAATCATTTTATTTTCAAAAAACATATATTGAGAGTAGCATAATATACAATGCAAAATATCCTCCCACCCTTGCAAACATGAACCAGATGAACTAAAAATAGCTTTGCCGTACAAGATACCTTGGTCAGTCCATGTTGCTTTGCCATCACGTGTACGGATCTAGTTGAAGATGAGTTGCTCGGCAACCGCGTGCACGAATTAGGAGTGGAAGTGCGCACTAACTAGGTGGAATGACGCAAAAGAACGTTATTTGCTGCTGGCCAATTCTAAATGACAGCTGTCCTACAAATCCTCTAATGTACACTCTCATCCCTCACAAAGCGGAGTGCTCCCAATCAATGGCAGAGGAGAAGAGCTGTCACAATTATGCTTAATCGCGGGACGTGCTCCACAAGAAAGAACATTTTGAATCATTTGTGTGTCACAAATACAAAACAAGCACCAACACCAGCTGGACCTTTAGAAAACATTGTGCCATACAAAAATAAAGCAAGACTTAATTCTTCCTAGACTGACTATACTGCTAATACTCTTAAAAGTTTTAAAACGTGCAGAACCTACATACAGATTGACTAAACACAGAACAATCACATGTTTGCCACAGAAAATGGTCCCATTAGCAGTAAACTGAGCAACCACAACTCAGTGACTGTTGAGAAAATTCAAATTAGTGACTACAAAACAGGACTGTGGGCAAAAAAAAACCCAAGCATGCCACGTTCCCTCCTTGCTTCCTGAAAGTAATAAACTTGTTTACTTTGATCACTAATGATATATACTGCTTACGCATTTTAATAGGCCAATTTGATGTGTCTGTTAGATTGCATTTCTCTCAGAATACTAAGGGATGCCAGGTGTTTTTGAAGAACTGCCTCAAAATTGAACTCAAAAGTCAATTCAACAAGTACAATTTTAAAAATGGACAACAAAATGTCTATCAATGCCAGATAAATTGTAACAAATTAGCATCATACATTACGCTTTATCTATTCAGACACCCAGTGCTTCAAACTTGTTAATATATTATTATTTCTCATATTATTATTAGTATTTATATTATAATTTCATGTTACAGTATATTAATTGTTTATAGCAACTAGCCATGCCATGAACACCACCAGCAAAAGAGTTGTCTGATTTTCAGAGAGGGTGTATTGTGGGTCAGTCTGAGGGTGGACTTTGCATGATTGCACAAAACCTTCGGATTCCTCTTGCCACAGTCAACAGAGCGATTGTTCAATTCAAAAGCAAAGGAAAGGAATCAACAGCATCCCACTAAGGTCAGCATGGGTCCTCTGGCAGGTGTCTTCAGACCGTCGAGCAGATTGTTGAAAAAAATCCCTGTTGCAAGGGGAACGAAGTTGAATGATGTTGAATGATGGGAATGATGTGAAGTTCAACTCCAAGCGAGTCAGAGTACCGGTGTGAGGAATCACTATCAACTTTACTACTATGAAAGAGCAGCTAGAAGGAAGTTTATAGAAATAAATTTGATCAAATATGATGGTGTTTATTTACTTACAGTCGTGGTCAAAAGTTTACATACAGTTGTAAAGAACATAATATCATGGCTCTCTTGAGTTTCCCTTTACTTCTACAACTCTGATTTTTCTCTGATAGAGTGATTGGAACAGATACTTCTTTGTCACAAAAAACATTCATGAA
>JAQLOM010000009.1:14661639-14676205 GCA_030068315.1 Chrysichthys thysi | reverse complement strand
CACACACACACACACACACACACACACACACACACACACACACACACACACACACACACACACACACACCTGACCATCACAGCCATATATTAGCTTTCTCCAGACTGTTGCCACAATGGTAGAAGCATACTGTTGTATACGATGCCTTTGTGAGCTGGAGCATTACAATTTCTCATGACATTGTCCCTGGGCACAAAGCAAAGTCAATGGTTGTTTGCCAATATGTATTGTTTTTTTATTTTGTCTTTGTACACCACCACAATGGCATTTAAATGAAGCCATCAAGATGTGATTAAAGTGGAGAATTTCAGCTTCCGATCAAAGTGTTTAACTTAGCATTAACTGTTTTGGAATTACAGACACCTTTTTTTTTGCCTATGAGACCATGGGAGATAGTACAGTGGAATTGAAGAATTTGTAGACTTGAAGTAATGCCCCGACACGGTGGGTAAGTGCTAGCACAGTTTGCATTGTCACCTCAGAGCAAGAAGGTCCTGGGTTCAAGCCCTGGGTTTGACATGGGTGCCTTTCTGTGTGGAGTTTGCATTTCCCCCTCGTGTCCATGTGGATTTCCTCCAGGTGCTCCAGTTTCCTCTCACAGTCCAAGGACATAAACATCAGGATTGGCTACTCTAAATTGGCCATAGGTGTGGGTGTGCCAACGACAGATGGAGCAACACGTCGGTTGGGGTATTCCATGGTTGCATCAGATGATGCAATGCTGAGGTGGCTTGTGAAGACAGTGGACCCTGCACGGCTGGGATGAAGAAGAAGAAATACCCCATCACTTTGTATTCATGTCAAATAACACTCAAATTTTGGACAGATGAAGAGAAGATTATCTTGTGCCAGAATGATGGGAAGAGAAAAGTATGGCAAAGGAAAATATGGGCTCATGATCTAAAGCATGTGGTACTGCCAGGAACAAAACTATTCTATTCTATTCTATTCTATTCTATTCTATTCTATTCTATTCTATTCTATTCTATTCTATTCTAATTGTATAGCTATTTATTTTGCATAACCATTTAACAATAGATATTGTCTCATAGCAGCTTTACAGAAATATATACATTTTGGTTATACATTTTAAAAATATACATTTATAAATTTATTCCTGATGAGCAAGTCATTCGTAATGATAGCAAGGAAACGCTCACTGACATGATATGAGGAAGAACCCTTGAGAAGAACCATGCTCAAAAGTCTTCAGATGAAGGTGCTAATGTCACATGGGGACAATGTTAGTTCAATTACAATGACATTTAAGAGGAAGATAAGTTCAAGTATAAAGAATAATGGCCAGGCTTCACTGTTAACTCCTAAAAACAAAAGATTTTTCATTTTCCAGCAATATTCAGTAAAAGTGGTGGAGACTGAAAACACTGGACTCAAATCAGCTATTGTAACAGTTAAATGATGCCATAGACTCAGCGCAGCTTAATAGTGTCCTTTGAGAAAGCATTCGTGATGGTGTTGACAGCAGAAAAAAGCACAAAAGTTGAAAGCTATTCTCTTTGTGCAGAGTGTACAGATGGGGCAGTAAATGAACTGGACAGACTAAAAGACTAATGCGCTGCTGCACTGCTCTCTTTAGAGCACTGAAAAATGAGTTAATTGTGGGTTACTAACACCATTATCAGAACGTAGATGAATGGTATTGTGGGTAATATAGGAACCCATTAAACAAAGTAATGATGAAAAACGTTGAAACTAAAAAAGGCAACTCAGGATTTTGTTACAAAATAAATCTTTAATGCCACTTAAAAACACTAATTATAAGAATTAATATGGTGGTTTATGGTGGGGTTTTCCTTTCGTTTGTGTCAACTGTTACATTTTTTAGGACTGCAATTTCCATAAATCAAAATCATATATCTTTATTCAAATACTATTTGATAACAAACTACTGTGTATCAAGTAGCAGAGTGAAATCATGGCATGAGTGTGTGTGTTTGTGTTAAGGTGTCAGTGAGTGGGTTTTGAACCTCTTGCCCTTAGGCTGGAGCAGTACACACAGACATGTTTCACCAGCCATGTGAGAGGGAGCTACGTTGTGGCTTTGTGCGGTCTGGTCTGGACACTCTTGGTTCTCGGAAAGTAGCTGGCGGTCGCCATTACATTCCAGCTGCATTTAGCACAACATTGGGCTGATATTCATGCTCAACCTTACATCAGCACACTGTAAACCACTGTAAACTTGGTCATCCCCAAGCAGTAGCAGCAGCACTACAGGCAAGTGGAACCATTATACCTGAGTACAGGGCATGCATGTGTGTGTATATAAATATATACATATGCACACGCACACGCACACACACACACATACACACAGTACCAGTCAAAAGCTTAGACACATCCCACAAATACTCATTCAAGATGAATCGTAGAACAATACTGAAAATATCAAAACTATGAAATAACAAATGGAATTATGTGGTAAACAAAAAAAGTGAAAAATGTTAAGTAATAGAATATGTTTCATATTATAGACTTACCTTGATGACAGCTTCCTTTGGTGTTATCTTAATCTTTACTGACATTATGTTAACCAGCTTCAAGCTTTTCAATTAACAGTTAATTACTGGAATTTTCTCAGTGTGTTTGAGATCATCAGTTGTGTCGTGTTGAGGTAGTGTTGATATACTGTACAGTAAATAACCCTGTTTGACAACTGTTGTAATCCATATTTTCATATTCAAATTACTGTGGTAATTTCAGATTTTCAAGAACCGCTTAATTTTAAGGTGAATCCAAACTTTTGTCTATGCACAGTTTAATTATGAAGTACCATAAAAACAAAGATCCAAGAAAACAGACTATTTGAAAAAAAATTGGCATGTGCAGCTAAAAGCATTTAAGTGAATAGTAACGTTGATGATGCATCAGCCTCTGATAGGCAATATACATATACATATACTATAACAATACATAATTGTGTCTGCTATACTGGGGCTAAATTCTGGCGTCTTTCTTCATGAATCTAGAGCTTTGTTTGCAATCCATAAATCCTTATTTCCTCTGTGACTTGGCCTAATTAATATGCTCCTCTGTGCCCGTATTATAGTAATTTTATTTAGGTAAATGTAATTTAATTAGCTGAATTCAAATATGTTTGATCAGGTAAATTAGTAGAGGAATTGCTTGACACAAGTAATTTAATTCAAACTATGATTTTATGATTATACTCAACTATTAATCAACTATGAATTCAAACTATGGTACATTTCTTACAAAGTCTTCTATATATTCTTTACAAAAAATACTACTGATAAATCCATTAAGAAATGTTTATTCTGGATGAAACTAAAGGCCTAAACTAAAGAAAGGCCTAAATTACCAGGCATGGCATTAAAAATAGTTTTCAGTCAGTCTTGATGAAAGGTTAAGCAATGCCTTTTTGGAATAACATAGAAACATTATCCATCAAATATCATATATACACCCTGATAGATTAAATCTATAATGTGTTGGGGTATTTTCTTTTTTAATGGCAGAAAAGTTTCAAACCTGTCCCAACAATATAATATTAAAATAGTGGATTTACCCTATATAGACCATGGCATATAACATTTTTTTCCACTGTATGAAGCAGCTAGTTACTATGATCCATGTATTTGAATAACGATTTGAATATACACAATATATTTCTGTATAAGTAGATTTTAAAATACACAAATTTCTGATTTACTATCTTAAATGGTATTTGGGGTAACCTTAATATAACAAATGAGATATTAATAGCAGATCAAATGCTACCACAAAATAGAAAGAAATACTCGAAATGGTGGTCAGTACCTGTGGTGGACTGGTGACCTGCCCAGGGTGTACCCCGGCTCTCCCTCAAAGTCAGCTGGGATTGGCTCCAGCTTCCCCTTGTGACCTTGAACAGGATTAAGCAGCAGAAGATGAGTGAGTGAGTCAACAGGACCCTGAACAGAACATTTAACATAATTGGCACTAAAAAAAAATAGGCACTAAAAATGATGACAGGTATATGATGAGTTTATCCAGATGTCCACAACTTGCAGCAAACAAACTGAATTGTTTTTTATACAGTTAGGTACTAACTAATTTAATTTTAATTAAAATGACTCACCAAAACTAATCATACTAATTCATGTCAGAATAACAGCATCATAACTAAGTAGAGCTTCATGGGGTGACTTCTTTGTTGTTTAGTTCATAATTCATAAATTCGTATCCAGTCAGCAGAAAAGACAATTGGCTGAGTAACACTAATAATAGAGATATTGATTCAGTTTAAAGTAATACTGAGCCTGTCCTTTTTTTTCCTCTTTACTGACTTTTATTTATATGTTTGACTATTAATTTTGTTTGTTTTTTGTTGAATTACTGGTAGCAAAATGTAAACCGTTTTTTTTTTTTTTTTTTTTACTATCTAATGTTTTATTATTAATTACTATATTTAGAGTTTTGCTTTTAGGTTGATGTCATGCCATCTTTCTTCATTAACAGAAACAGCTCTGGATGCTTAGCAAATTGTCATTTATATTCATCCTCAGCAGAAAAACATAATCTTGTGAATCAGTGCAAAAATGAACTGACAAGCTTAATGTGATTTACTGTATATCTGACGGTTCTTGTTGCTGACCTGGAGAATTTTCAATTGCAGAGTAAACAGAAGGCTGTCATGCCAAAAAAAAAAAGTGTTGTTGTACAGAGACACTGTAAGACTGTAAAGCAAATAACACATTGGGAAACTTCACTTAGCTTATTTTCTTAACATTATATATAGAAAGTTGCTTGTTGATTATGGCTGTGTAATGACTGCTTAAAATGTATTGAATGAGAAATATGCCTCTACAATCTGAATGTATGTATAAATATGAAATTGTCTGAAATTGAATTTGTAAGTGAAGTCTTGTAATTGACTTGCATGAAATTAAAGTTGTATTTAATTGCCTGAACTTCATATTCAAACGTTCAAAAGACTACATACAGAGAAAAGCAAAGGAACTTAGATTTGATCATCACCATATCAGCCAAGGAGCCGATGATGTTAAGTTATGAAAAATGGATTATTTCACATTTTAAAATAGGAACTAAAGCTGTGAGTGGAGATCTGAAGAAACGATGGGGTCATTAGAGGTAATTGTTTGGATTTTGTCTGGACTTTACTGTGTTTGCGGAATATTTAGAAATTCTCAACTTAATTGTCACTTCTTGCATCTTCAATAAAAACACTGCCCATGTAGATTGAAAATAAACGGTTGCCTATTCCTTTGTTGCCTGCTAGTCTGAATATAGGGTAAGAAGTGTTTCTTTAAAACTGTGCTAAACTGGATGAAGTCCAGGTTTTATGTAGATCTAGATTTACGTGTAGATAGGAACATAATAATAATGTTCTACACAGTAAAATCCCCAGTGCTGAAATAACTCATCCAGAGATCGAGTCCATGAATCCCCATTCTACACTGGGGATTTTACTGTGTTGATCGTTATTATTGTGTTAAGGTGAAAAAGAAGACTCCTTTTTGTCCTTTGTAGCCAAAGGTCAACTCAAATGCAAATAAAATTCACCTGGTAGAAAAGCAAATGACTAAATGGGAAAGCACATGGGCTGTGAAAGGCATGACTACTTTCACTCTGTGATGACTTTATCTAGGTGAACTTTGACCTGGGAATTTGCAAACCTCCTTGATGTGTACAACTGAAAAACACAAGGGTGAGCATTCTGCAGTGTTGAGTCCAACTGGCTATTCAAAAAGCAAACGGTAAAATATGTTGTGCATCATCATTTCATATATTTTTCAGTGTTCCCAAATGTTGACACCTCTGCTAATTTTTAAAATTTAGATGGTTAGTTTTATTTTCACGCCAGAAATCATCATATTCGTGGACTTTGCTTTAGGCACAGGGGCATTGTCATGCTGGAACATGTTTGGGAACCCTTAGGTCCAGTGAAGGGAAATGCTAACAGTATTCAGACACATCCTTTGGGTGCTTCCAAACATGTCCTTAGAGACAAGCTTTTAGAACAGAGCTAGGAGTCAGAATAGAAGTCTGTTGTTTCAGAAAGTCTGTGTTCTTTCTCACTATGTGACTTGTTGGAAGCTAGTTTAGGTATTAGAAAAGGCATTCGATGCATGACCCTGTATAACATGCAGACATCAAGCCAACATTAGCACCTGCGCAGGTGAGGTAACCTGTCTATGCAAATCCTCAGCAAATTGCAACAGAGGATGTCACATCTGTCTTTGTTGGACTCTGCCACTGGCCATGTCTAGTCATGTTCCTACAGCTTATGGAATATGGATCAGGCCAGGCAATCTTAAGCAAAAGGACTTCATTTGAATTTCAAATGTATCTTATTCCTGATGCTTTTAAAATGCATATGGTTGTTGATATTCATCCAGAAAGGCAGACAGGAAACACTGCTGAGGTTGGATATACAGTTGTGTTACTTCCCAAAAACAATGCCAAATCACCTGGTGACCTGACTACCCACCCAGAAACCTTGTGCAACTGCTGACTGCCTCATCCTCCTTCATTTAGCTTAAAGTATGTCTGTACTTTAGGTACCTACAAACCAAATCAGTGGTGTTCAGACACCCTACACGACAGATAGCCAACTTGCCATTCTTCACCTTTTTTGCTCCTTCACCTTAGTTGGCCTTCAGGTTTCACAAGTTCCCAGAAAAACCTTCAGTTTCTCTCTCCAACTCACTTCTCCCCCTGGTTTCCGTGACCTACCCCTTTCCTGAACATCGAAGCTGTAAATACTACCCATTGCATAAAGAACATGCCTTGAGTTCTCTCTCCTCTTTCCTCTAAATATTTTTTTTTGCCATGCTGTGGTTTTCATTTACTCTTTGCTTATCCTGCTGTTCCAGTGTTCCAATTACTGTGACAAAATTAACAATAATTAAACTCAAACTATCAACCTCCCTCACCTCTGCCATTCACTGCTGCCAATGATATCAGCATTTTCTTTCAAGTTAAGGTGCCAGCCATTGGCAGACAATATTTGCCACATCTACTCCGTGAGCCTCCTTCTGCACCACATGTTCATTTTTCCTTCACATTTATTCACTAACTAAATGTGAGGCTCTATAGAGTCATGCCTCCATATATCTCTTGGACCCATTTTTGTTACTGGTCATCTCCCTTGCACTCATCTTTCAGTCATCTGCATCCTCAGTAATCATTCACCTAAGGCAAATTCTCGACCTCAGCCAGGCATAAAAGATGTCAACAGTCCTCACAATACTACTGACTAGTCTACTAGTCCTCTCATTTCTTGACCTTCAGTCAAACAAAGCACTTTCTTTCTACTACATCCTGACCAATGTAGCATCAAGTGTGACTCCTCCTCCAAGACTATCCTTTTGACTGTTGAGGACACTCTGTGGAAGGTCTCAGTTTTTAATGCTGCTGGAATCTGCAGCTTTCAGAAGCCACCAGATGACCCTGGACACTTTGTCCTATCTTTGCATCAAAGCACTGCACTCAAAGCTATGGGTGATCTTACAGGGTTTCATGAATCAGCAAGAGCTCCAAGCTGTATCTGTCAACAAAAAATATTCTGTGCTGAATTTTGTTGGGAACAATCAACCAGGTATGCTTGCAGGTATGCTTGCACATATTTAGCATGGATGAGGGTTCACCACCTCTAACTCAACCCGACACCACATTACAGTTTAACATGAATTGTCATTACTCTCATCAAGATTTTTTACCTTGGGGTAACAATCAATGACAATTCTGCATGCCCAATATTCTATTTGTGCAGGTTTGCTCAGTATAATATAAGGAAAATCAACCATACCTATCGTAAAAGGTGACATAGTTGTAGGCATTCAACATTTCATTGTTACTGCAGCTCTCTGCTAGGTGGCCTATGATTGTGCACTATCAAACTATTTATGACGTCCATTAACCAAACGGTTATACCATTTTTATCTTCCTACACGTTTAAGTCATTGATACCTGTATGTAGAGTAACTAGTAGAAATCTGAGAACTAATATGATTCGATGTTCCTTTCAGTCCAGTAATGAAAGATAGCTTGTGAAAACCACCAATGTGGAGTTCAAATTCTTCTCACTCACTTCTGTGATGCTGGTCTCATGGGGGTCATACCGTTCTGCAGTACATGTGTCACATTCAGTTATTGAAAAAGCTAGATACTTCTATTGTATGTTGCCTTGATTTTCACTTTGGATAAAAGCATCAGTGAAAGAGATAAATTTGAATGTCTTAAACCTGTGACAGTCAGCTTTCCAGAGTTGCAGTAGGCTGAGCTAGATAATTCAGAGAAATATCACCTTTGTTGTTTTACGTTCGAAGTTTTTTATTGCTTGAATGTAGGATCTTACTGCTTTAGTACTGTACTTTTTTTGCCAGTCCTGTCTGGAGTACAGTCACAACTCATTAAAAAGTAATGTTCAATTGTCTACTTTGTGTTACTATTTTGTTTGTCTGTTCCTTTACTCCCACTTTCACAGTGAACATTTTAAAACAAAACCCACTATAACCTCTGGCAAAAGGCTTAATATACCCATCACTGTGTAGGCCACTTTGTGTGATGTTTCAGCACCTCCCTTGTGGTTTTGTTTGTTTAGTAACTTTAGGATGTTGCGTAACTATTATAGTAATGCAATAAAATGTTACAGGACAGGATGTAGCAAGAAAGAGCTATCTGCATAACGCACTGGTGAATCATCCATGAGGGCCTGGCTGTGTCCACAATCATTTCCTGTCTAATAAGCTACAGAGAACAGGGCAGCAGTACAGTGTGTTGACCATGTAAGGACCTGTGTAAACACCTAAGTACATAACATTCATGGGAAGAATGTGATGAAACATGAAAATTCATTTTGGATATATACAGTTAGGTGATAAATTAAAGGAAAAACCACCATAATGTTAGTGAGCTGTTTTGCCAGCATGAAACAACAGAACAGCTTAACCTTTCCTGGTTATAGATCGTACAAATCTCTGGATCTGTACTTTAGGGCTAAAAAAAATAGTCCTGGTAGGACTTCCATGATGGTGGTGGAAAAAGCTATCTCCATGTTCCTTCAAATTCACCAATAATTTATTCTGTGTTGAACCCAGGATGCAGATCTTGTGAGTCAAAGGGTGTAATATACATCAACTGCATGCTCAGCAAATCATTCAGTGAGCCCAAATGCCTGGTGGATGGTGGTATTGTCATCTTAGAGGAGACCACTATCATCAGGAATGGGAAATGTTTCATCACAAAATAAAGGTGATCAGTCAGAAGAACTTAGTTTTGATTTGTTGTGACCCTTGGCCTTAACCATGGCCCTTGCAATAACCCTTGGGCCAACCCAAGAGACCCAACCCCCACACCACCAAACACATATACACAGTACAAATGCATCACTGGGTTTTCCTTTACTTTGTTACTCATTTGTAAAGGAAGCATTAGAAAAGAGGCAAAGGACCGAGGGGCCAGCAAATCATGTGTCTTTAGGAATTTAAGTATCGCAATGAAAACAATATCTATCTTTGTGCACATTATAGTTTTGTTGTACACTGAGATTGTGTACAGATAGAAGTAGGTTTACTGGTTAACTATGTAGTTAGGTATGTATGATTATTTACTGCAGCCCTAATTAATGAACTCATAAACTATAAGTAGTAAATCACTCAGAAAATAATGAAGATAATTGTACCATAATTCCAATCTCTCACTGATAAGGATAACACTGTTAGGTTATATAAAGCATTATCTCAAACCTCTGCTACTTTGAGATATTCATTCATCCTGGATATGCCATATTCAAAACAGTTTTTCTATTGGATTATGTAAGTTATGCATGAATCAAAGTCGAACTTGAAGCAAATTTCAGACGTGTATTTTCTACTGAACCAAAACATCAGGTATGCAAATCAACACAGGTAGAGATTTACATTTAGATGTATGTAATTTTGCATAAAAAAGGGAAATTTTCATTTCTCTTTGACTACATAATGCATCAATAAGATAACTAATCTTGTGAGTTGGTCATGATTTGACTTCTGGGCCACTATTTGATTTTTAAATGTACTGATTCAAAATAATGTTTACTTTTTCACATCTTATGTTACTATAAATTAAAATAATTTAGATAATTTATATCATTTTGAAGTCACAATGATCTATGGGTAGATGTTCTTAATGTATTGTCAGTATTCTTTTTAGTTTTCAAGTGATCTGATCACTGTCAAGCCAATATTGTTTCAAATTTTATAATCAGGCAGGCACAATTAACCAAAACATCAACAAGTCTTTAAAGAAATACTGAAGACTTTGAGGTTTTTTTTACTAAGTGGTTCCGGTCTTCTTCTGAGACAAACTCAAATATTTAATTCCAAGTTGTAGAGGTCCCACTTATAGAGGTGTGCACTGGATTTGCAGAATAATCAGAATTTTTTTTTTTTATGGTTTCAATAAAGAACCAGAGAACAATGACTTGTACGACAGAAGGAAAGAAACTACTAAGAGAGAGACAATTTTTTTTTGTCATTCTTAAGTGCATGGGTGCCCCCTTGTGATATAAGTGAATATTTGTGTTTTATTTCAGAAAGTATTACCTTGACAGAACTAGGTACACATTCATGTTCATCTTTTGTTTCATGAACAAAGCATGCAATGACCATCATGACGTACAGTAAAAAGGAAAATCTGGGGTTATGCCTGTGAACCTGGCCCATGAATCATGCATTTTCTCTTAGATGTCCCTTCAAGGCCATTCACCATGTGAATTTGGTGAAAAAGAACACAATGCTGTATTTTATATTCATCTAGTGCAACTGCAGTCAGAGCGCAGATGTGGGATCAGTGCTTTATCATTTGAAAAATTTGAATATATTAATACTTAGTTTGACATACTGTATTTTCATAAGCAAGTAGCAAGCTGTCATCTTGTAGATAGCTAACTAGATATGTGTCCATGTGACACATGTGGCACAACTTCATGCAGGAATAATGAAAATACAAGCTCAAGCAACAAATTACTGCCAGATTCATTAAGCACATCACAAATATTTCAGTATAAATATATTTCAGAGGTTTTAGGATGAAGTTTTCCTTTAGAACTGTCTTAATTCAATTAGAATTGGGCCTTTCCACTTATAGCCTCTACATTCAAGCAGTACTTGCACAGTTTCTTTGAGTGCGAGTGTCGCGTGGCTCCACCGCAGGCCAACCACATCGGGCCAAGGAAAGACTCTATAGACTTCCAATGGATATCCGGTGGTTTAGCCTGGCAGCTGCATGACTGCATAATAAATTAAAGATTAAACCACACATTTTGATGCTTCAGTCCTACTGTTATTTGGCATAGTGGCTAATGCTTCCTGATAAAATTTTGATTTCAGGTATGTGTGTAATTAATAGTTATGTTCCTGATGTCTCCCATTTATTATGACAAAAAATGTTACCAGCTATTAACGTTTAAATATGGTTTCTTATCAAAAGCCATCTGATGAGATCTGTCTGTATATTTAATAATCAAAAATATTGAATGTAATTTTAATCGAATGCCTAGTCACTTGCATTTCAACAAATCCAAAAGTACAATGCCAGTAGGGTAATGGATATTTAAGCCTAATGTGAAAACTGTTTTAACATCTTTTAATGTGTTTGACATTGAATTGGTGTGAACCCTTCTGAAACTGAGTGAGGGTGACGGTTGAAGCACCTGTCATGCAAAGAACTCATCCTGACTGTTCGCCCCTAGAGAAGTGAAATCCTCTCAGGCCGAGTGTCGAGCAGGTGACCCCCCTCCCGGCCACCACAAGGCTCAGCCTCAACAGAAATACACTCTGGTTTACCGGCCATGTGTGCTAGGCACCGGCGCCTGGCTGCCCAACACCATCCGAAGAGTGCTATCAGATGCCTCCAGGCAGCCTAGCCTGACCAAAGGCCCTAGTTCAGTTTCGGCTGTGGCTTCAGCCTCAGGCAACGCACAGCTCTCTGTGGGTGACCTGCATCCGGCAGATGTCCCAGATGCAGGGCCGAGGGGATCCCACCACAGGAGGGAGGAGGTGTTTGTGTGATGGGGGTTGCGTAAAAGAAAGACTGTTCTCCTGTACTGATGTTCAAGGCTGACTCTTCCGTTTAATCTTGTGAGAGACTTCCAGTAAGAACAGATGTGCAAAAGAGAGATTTTTTTCCTTGTCTCAAATTGCTTCCACTCTCCTCTGTAGTAAATTAGTTTCTTTTGCTAAAAATCAGGATAAAGCAAACACTTTAAGGACTCTCTCCAAGGTTCCTCCAGGTTTTAGATACAGGCCTGTGTGAGTGGTTAGCATTTTGGATTAAGAAAAGCACATGAATTAAACCTAGACGAACCTCTGCTCAATGTAGAACTTTTATAAATATGCCTATGTAAGCATAATATTTAAAAAGAAAAGTAACAAGAAGATGCTGCATGTGTGCTGACTGAATGATCTATAATGAAGTCATATCAACACAGACATTTCAAGTCTAAAAAATGATTTATGTTTGTTTATTATCAGTACATCACATTCGTACATCAACCCTTCATGTATTCCTATAGGCCACATAGGTCGACAACCATTAAAGTGCAACTGAGTGTTTGCAAGCTCTGTTATAGTTATATGGATATATTTTTTTATTACATATCAAAATTGTTCATGATGATGTTAGATAGGCTGTACAAACACATACACAGCTTTCTCATCCCATTCACTCACATGTTACGTAACAATCAATTGTACCTGACCAAGACGTGATTAAATGTTACCTATCTAACCGATCTTCGTATCACTGGCTTATTTTTTGTGACCAAGTGCTACTTTCATGCTCCAACCAGCCTCCGGAAACACAAGGTAATAGACTTAAACACTCAGAGACCGCACTAGCTGTTTGCATATGTGGGGCTTTCCGCTTAAATCCGATACATGGCCTGACTATTGTGATATTAAAAACATGTGCCTGAGTGTTTGTATGAGATTCTAGATGGAAGAGGTTAGAGCATGTGTGAGGCCGGAAGCCTGTATTCTCTGTGGTTCTGTCCTGCAGTGCTCTGCATGCTTTTCGCTGAAGTGCATGCATGTGCGTGAGTGTGAGTGTAAGTAATATGCTTGAATAAATAAATTTGTAGAGAAGTGAACATATGAACATATATACATATATGTCTTCTCTTGGGGGAACTGGCATGTTAAATTAGTATTTCAAGGTACTATTTGTTTGATGTGTTCAATAATGTACATGTATTAAACCATTTGTTCTATAAACATTTATATGCACAGGACTTTAAATAAAGGTTAATAATCAAAAACTTTCTTGTCAATTAGAAACAATGAAGGTGAATTCAGGTAAGGAGCTTTGGCAATTTGGATGGTAATACACAATCAAAGGGTTCAAAAAGCTGAGAGCTGCTGAGAAAGCTGTAATTGTTGAAGATTATGTTACCATTTGTGTCTATTTAGGATTCTATTGGTGATTAGAATTTAGGATTCTATTCATTCTTCTGCTTACTTGGATTGTCATAGGTCCAAAGCTTGCCTTGAGATCCTGTTTGGCATACCATTAGCACAGACTGTTTGTTAGTTGAGATTCATCACTGCTTTAAATGCAGTATAGTATACCTCAAGGTTCTGTTTTAGGCTCCATATTATTCTCCCTTTAGAAATATACTACACAAAAATAAAGTTGCCTTATAAAATGGTAACGTACATTACATTGAACAGTTGGTGCAGATACATCAGCGCATCTACAGAAAATGGAAGACTGTGTAAATGCTTACATAAATCAAAATTTCTAAATTTGGATAAACAAAACTTCTGGTGTTGGGTACTAAATGTGACTATATAGTATATGCACTTCCTAACTATAAGCTGAAACACTACAGAATATCAGAATAAAAAACAACCCATCTGATCAGTAGTCAATCAGATTTCAATAATCTCTAGCTAATGAAATGTGATATATTTCATTATAAAGTCATTTCAGGAACACTGATTTACTTACACACCAAACACTGTACACTATGTACTAGCTCAAGCCAATCACATGACTCAGTTGTGTCATCTAGTGGCCTAAAGGACAATTAACTGTACCATGGATAAAAGTGCTGAAAGTTTAAAGATAAAAGCGACCTCTTGTGCTCTGCCTCTTGAGTATCATTATGTCTAGATAGATATTATCCACAGAAAAATTAATATGTTATACTGATACATAAAATGATCAGGAGTAAACAAGACAGCCAAATGATACAAGAATAAATGCATCTCCAAGCCACATTTAAAAAAGAAGCACATACTTTGTGAATGCTGATGTCGACATACAATGTATGACGGAACAACCATCGTATTCATAAAACAACTAAAGAGCAATACTGGAAGTTTTGGAATGTAATGGAAATCCTGAATTGGTTAAAATCTTATCAGGATAAAATACTAGATGCATGACTGACCAGGAAATAATAGGCTCTTGTTGTAAATAATAATAATAACAATAATAATAATAATAATAATAATAGTACAGTGGTACCTTAGTACTCGAACTTAATCCATTCCGAGCGCGGGTTTGAAAAAGTTTGAGTTCTGATAGAATTTTCCTC
>JAQLOM010000009.1:14587285-14597879 GCA_030068315.1 Chrysichthys thysi | reverse complement strand
TATATATATATATATATATATATATAAAAACACGTTTATAACAGTGCTGTATTCAGATGTGAAGTGAAATAACTCAAATACAGATTTGACACATTCCAACAAATGGTGAGAAAAAGCTGTCTTGATGATAGCTCTATTAAGGATGCAAGCACTTGCACACCATATGCTTAGTATGGTATTTTATTTAGTTATGAGTACCAACGCATTTTTTATGTTGGCTAAATTTTGCATATTTTGTATTAGGCTTTTCAACTCTTTTATACTTTGTCCAGAGTTTTGTAAGTTCTCTTCTCTGTTGATGATGAGGATAATGATGATGATGATGATGATTTAACAACACAGGAGACATTTTGATATCCGTTTCCAAATTGAACTGACTAGGCTTCTGATACAGCACATAGCTATCAAAGTGTGACAGTGATTGTGTAAGGAAAGCCTGCTCAGGTAGTAATGTTTTTATACATCTTTAGGCAGATGACTTCAATTACTACTGCATTTGTTAAACTGGTGTCTTTGGAAATGAACTAGAGGACTGAGTGTGCACCAGGCCTCCTCACTCAATACCAGTGCCTGACTAATGCTCAAAGGGTTGAAAATTGCCATTCTACAAAATGTAAGGGATAGCCTTCTCAGAAGAATGGAGGCTTTTATAGCAGCAAAAGAAACATTCAAAAGAGATGTCCGCATACTTTTGGCCGCATAGTGTATATTAGCTTTAAAAAACGCAAAGTTGATGAAAACAATTTTTCATTTTTCGCAATACAGTACTATGCATGTATATTATGCATTACTGAACTGAGCTATCATTGTCTACAAAGAATAAAATATATCCATTTTCAGCAATCAAATGACCGAGCGCTTAAGACAGGATGGCCTTTCGTGTCTGAGCAAGTACTGAGAAGGCAAAGCCTTTAAAACAGTGAAAGCTCAAGGCTGTTGATTGCAGCAGTGAATAAAACGACCATCACTCATTCACTGGAAAACACGGCTCTGTTGAATAGAGGCCATCACTCAGCAACTTGAGTAGCTCCAGTACATTTTACAGTGGCCTTGATTCCATGCAATGTATCTGCTAAGCTTAGTGAAATTACTGAGGGCCTTCTGATGATGTTGAGCCTTCACTCAAAGTCAGTATACTGGGTACCAAAAGCTCACACAGGCAATTATGCATGTTTAATCCTGACTGACCAGACAGGATGAAGCACATTCCCCACCAGGACATTGTGGAAAAAACGTGAAGTGAATAGGAACAAAGCGATCGGTGATGAAGTGGTCCCTGACATCACGGCACCGCTTGAACGCTTTATGTAACATGATACCACAATGCAATTACTGCCTCTCATGGGCTCTTGTGTTTGCCCATCCATTTACACAGGAAATGGCTGATAAATGTTTGCCCTCACAGCATCAGGTTAGATTCAGTGAAACAGTGCAAGCGACATCGGCGAGTTTTTGCACAGTGACGTTCTTTGGCAGGCGGAGTGCACGGTGAGTAAATACATAATGGAAGTCAAAGAGTCATTAGACAGGTGCTGATTTACTTGCTCTTTGGTTTGTGTGGAACGGCACTTGCAGTCGACTGGGTTTCAAACCTGCACACTGCACAAACCACTTTCTCCGATTTAATTAAATAACGACATAGTTGGAGGTTCATAAATTGCACAGTCGCAGACAGTTCCATGGGGCTCTAGAGATGATACAAATGTGACATGAATAGCACTGTTCTGGTCCACAAAGCCTGACTGAAATACAGTTGAGGGCTCTTGTGAAGTCAGGCGTGTGAGACTAGAGGGCACAGACATGAGTGTGGCAAAATAGTGGAGCCAAAGATTCTGTGATTTAATAGCCTCCACTACAAAGTCAATTTCCTGTCAATAACTCCATACTCTTACTACTCAACAATTTCGTTCTGCGAAAACAGTGACTCTCTACGTTCTCCATCCACTGTTTAATCTAGCTGAAGACCATACCAGGCATTCTTCTAACACTGAAGATGGATGGAAATGGGTGATTCTGTGGCTGCAGTGCCATTTAATACTTCTAAATCTTAAGATTAAACTTATTTCAGCATTGAAGATAACAAAGGCATGCATTTAATTGTTTGAAAAAATCTGATAACCCATCAACAGTATTCTTTTTAGACAATGGCTGCATTTTGCTATAATTTAATTTCTTCAAGTCTATAATTTGGTACACAAAGATCTTCTATGAATCTCAGTAGTCACTGTTAAAATATCACTGAAAATAAGAAACAACATTGAGAAAATTTATTTGACTTCTTCCCATGAACTTCAGCAAATTTCAACTTTCTATTGAATGTCTTAATATGTTAACAGGTAAGAGGGGTTGAGTGAATGCTGTGGGACACTATAATGTAAATACATTTTCTGTAATCTGTGAATGACGACTTGTGGAAAAGCATGATTCAAGTGTGAGGTGTTAAATGGATTCAGAAGTGTTTGTGAAAATAGTGTTTTTCATTGTTTTTTAAAGAAGCATTCTCCATTGTTATTAAAGGTAAATCTACCTAGAAAATCATACAGGTGTTAAAGGACCCTAGTTTGACTCACAGCAGCACCGCGCTCCATCTTTGTAGTAGATACTGACGATGGACTTCTGGAACGCATCACTGCCAAAACCTAAAGCAAATCTGAAAATCTAAAGCAAAAGTAAAAAAAAGGTTTAAACTGTACTTAGTTTGCTGGTTTTGAAAGACTCTAGCGTACTCAGTCATTTGAAAATTAAAAGAAAGTTCTACTGGGTGTCTAGTATAGACAAATTCTCAAATATTTGAGTGATGTAGCTGAGTAACTGAACTTCAGAAGCTGAATAAAATTATGTTCAGCATCAGGGCTAGTAAATGATTAGCCTTGCATTGGGCATCTTTTGATAGGCCGACACCCTCATTTCAAATGTTTCACAATATGTAATATAATCAAACAAATGAAATGAGCAGAAAACATCTATAAAATATAGTTCAGTAATGAAGCAGAGTCAAACAGCATATAATTTATTTGACTATACTACTACCCACTCACTCATTTTCTGCCGCTTTATCCTATTTAGGGTCTCCAGGGTGAAGCTCGAGCCAATCCCAGTTGACTTTGGGTGAGAGGCGGGGTACACTCTGCGCAGGTCGCCAATCCACCGCAGGGGCAACACACAGAGACAGACAATCTTTCACACCCACATTCATCCCTACGGGCAATTTAGCATAGCCAATTAGCCTAATCCCCTGTGCATGTCTTTGTACTGTGAGAGGAGACCAGAGTACCCAGAGGAAACCCATGCAGGCACGGGGACAATATAAACACTTCACACAGAAAGGCCCCAGGCAGCCACAGGGCTTGAACCCAGACCTTCTTGCTGTGAGGCAACAGTGCTAACCATTACATAACCATGCTGCCCACTATACTACTAAAATAGACAAAATTTTATTTTCTGTGAAGAAAGCCCTGTACAAGAGCGTGTAGGCCTGTTATGAGAAAGAAATCAAAGAGATATTCTCAGTATATTCAATATATCTTGTTCCAACCCAAGCCATTACAGTAATAGCATATTACTGAGGCAGTGAGGTTTTCCCTGATAGCTTTCATAACTGTGAATCACATGCATTATGTGCAATATCTCGGTGAACGACTTCCATCAAACACTTTGATGATGCATCAGTGAGGACTGTTTGGGTTCCTTTCTCCTCTTGGCTCAAGACAAAATAAATGTAACTATACTGCGTGTATATATGTGTATAAAGTCAGTCACCTCTGAAAGTATCGGAGCAGCAAAGCCAATTCTATTGTATTTACTATACACTAAAGACATTTTGATTCGATGAATATGAAATGACAGATTATTATTTCGAGATATTTATAACATGGCTGTGTTGTCAGTGTGTTCTGGGACATTGTCTTGCTATAAGATGGAGTTCCTCACAATTAGACTGCGTGCATTTGTCTATAAATTGGCAGACAGAATGTTTCGGTAGACTTCTGAATTCATTTTGCTGCTACCTTCATGAGTTACATCATCAATATCCTGTTTCAGAAGCATTCATGTGAGTCCATGCCATGATACCACCTCTGTCATGCTTGAGCTTGTATGTTTTGGATCATGAGCAGATCCGTTCTTTTTACACTCTTTGACCTTTCCATAACTTTGGTAGAGGTTAATCTTGCTTCCAGAGCATTTGTGGCTCATCTCTGTATTTCTTTGTGAATGTATTTCTCTGAGAGAGAAATATTTCTTTGAGAGAGAGAGAGAGAGAGAGAGAGAGAGAGAGAGAGAAAGAGAGAGAGAGAGACCAGGGCCAAGGCAGAATGTGTCCAGAATTCTAATATATCCACCTTTGATGCTTGTATACAAGACATTCCTTGTCATGTCTATGACTATGTTGATAAATCATTTGAGGCATGCTTGAGATCAATGGGAATGCCATACTGTTTTCCAGTTAAGTACTGTCTTCTGTGATTTTTTGTTGTGATAAAACAATACAGCCTTTTATTTACGTGTGGTCTGTGACTCTCATTATTGTGACAGCATCCCAAGTTGGGTCTTTAACATACTTCTCTCACATCAGAACATCCAATAACATAAATAAAAAATAAAAAAAAAAACCTGTCACAGGCAGAAATATCTAAAGCCTTGACTGTCATTCATGAATTACTTTTGCAAGAGCTATCCCTAATGTTTGATGAACGATACTGGTATATAATTTGCTGCTTTAATATTATGACTTAAAAACAATAATGCAAACTTTTGGTTGTACATGTAGGTATAGCAAATACTAATGATGGGGTTGCAATAGAAAAACACTAGCCTTATCATGTGGAGATCGTGAGTTCATGGTGTACAGTATTGTGGAAGAAGGCAGATAGTGCTGTGGTGGTGCATGAGTAGCAGTTTGAAAAGATGTGGTTGGCCGGTTTTATATAGAATCACGTGTTAGGCTTCACCCTCTCTGGTTGGTTAGCAGTCATATGATGGGAGAGATAGCCGGTAGGTGAGTGAGAACTGACCAAGACTAATTTACTGAGAGAAAATGGGGGAACAATAAATACAGAAACCAATAATGAAGGTAAAATCACAGGATCAGAGGTAAATACAGTGATGCATTTTATTATGAAATGTATTGGTACTTCAAAGAAGTGTCTTCCCAAGGCAGAAAGTTAAACAGTTCAAATTCATACAGCAGCAACAAGAAAACAACCGCAGATCTCTCACAGGAAAAGAGTCCTCAGAATTGATGATTATCTCTAAATAATAAGCTAGAAGATTCTGAGAGATGCATTAGACACAGGAAGTGGGCACAGTAGAGAAGTCTGACTCCAGCAGCAATGCCACAAAACACTTCAGAGTAGGGTTAGGGTTAGTTCTGTGTACTTCATGTTTGTTTTTTTAGGCTTAGAGAGTTAAAGGTCTGATCTGAAGTTTAGTACAGACACTGCCTTAATATATGACACAGGTTAATGGGTCCGGCACCAGACCATTAACAGGACGAATAATATCAAGCACCATGGAAATGAATCCATCAGCACACATTCAAAAGAGGCATCAACGCCTTCGCTTTAGCGAAGAACATTTCAACAGCCTTGAGCGCTGCAGCATGTTCCATTCACACACCTGTCATATCTAGTTATAACAGAAATTGAAATGTACCTACTGCTCCTTTAAATCATACCAGTTGCTAAAATAAAAAGAGACTGAATCCCTTTCTTCATCCTAAGTTCTACTATACTGAGTTTTATCTGCATCACTGTGCATATTTTACTGAGCTGCTTCAGCGGTTTTAACTGAACGACTAATTGCCTCGCCTTCTTTGTGCCCGACAGGCGAGATTCTGCATTCTGTAGCCAGATGGATGAGTGCTGGCACTCCTCTCTTCCTCTGCAGGCAGCTTTTACAACTGGCCACACACACGCTGACTGATCTTTACAGCTTTTACCCGAGCTAAAGATAGCTCAAAGATGCATACTGTGTGCAATATGTAATATAAATGAGCTGTAACTATTCTTCTCATCCTACGTGAACATATAGTAATGTGCAAAAGTTTGCATACCCTTAGCACCAAATGAAAAAGACATTGGTGTTACAGGCATTGTTAAATACAAATATCTATGCTAATATATTTATAGTAAAAATCAAATAGTCGATATTAGTATAGTTTTTTTAAGGAGGGGGGGGGGGTGAAAATGTTTCCACTCAAATGTATTTATAAACCTACTAAAATGTAGTAGGCAGGTATTACATCTTTGAATTCATGAATTTCTAGTAAATGCTTTATCCTGGTCAGTGTCACTGTGGATCTGGAGCCTCTCCCAGGAAACTGGGCAGGAGACACACTTAAGGGCAATTTAGAGTTACCAGTCAACCAACCAGTGGGCAGTGGGAAGAAACCAGAGAACCCAGAGGCTCAGGATGAAACCTTGGAGCTGTGAGAAGGTAATGTTGCCTGCTACACCACTGTACAGTCCTAATTTTGGAATTATACGGTTCTTTATGATGTAATAAGTTAGACGATTTACACCCCAATGTTCCTTTAACAGTATAACAGTATAAAAGGTTGAACTTTCTAAGGTCAAAACATTATCACAGGTTCTGTACCACAGTATCGTCAGATTGAACTGTAGAAGCGTCTGCCCACATTTTAAATGAATGCATTCAATATAATGCAGTATTATGAAACATAATAACTTGTCTCACTCCCACAAAATCTGTAAAAAAAAAAAAAATGTTCCTACAGCATAACCATGGACAGAAGCAATATGAAAAATGCACTTATTACACAAAAATATTCATCACACGGTCATTTCTTTTTCCAACCCGAAGCGCTAGTGTCTAGTCATATATTCATTATCTGTATTATAGCTGATAAACATCAGTTATAATGACAATGAACAGTCGCCTTGAATAAGCGGTTGCCTAGTGAAAACTAAACCATACTTTAAAAGCAGCATGCATCTTGTCAAATTTATAGCTAGGCTAGTCGAGTCTGTAATGAGCAAGGCAGAAAGCAAAAGCACCCTAGACAGGATAAACAAGCCCTCTGCGGCCGCCCTATCATAGCCGAGAGTCTATTCCTCGATCTGCCCTGTCAATCAGTCTGACATTCTCTCCCAACAGAGGAAGATAGAGACAGAGAGCAAGAGAGACACACACACGCACACACTAGGATGTCCCAGGAGACTGAGCTCCCTCTTTAGGCATGGAGTGTGACAGTATTAACATTAGCACACACAGCAGTCCTCCACTACAGGGTGGCCTCTGCACCTACAGCAACCCAGCTTGATACACATGGCTTCTCAGATGTTTGCTATTAGAGCTCAATCATGAATACGGCCCCCCTACACATACACACGCTCGGTCTCACAAACACACACACACATACATGAAATCTGTAATCTGAGTATGACATCTATGATTGTTTGAAAAGTAAAGAAAGTCCAGGCTTTCTCAGTCAGCATGTCATGATTTAGGCCCAGAGCACTGTGTTCTTACCTCTGTGATCCTGGCGCGATGTGACATGTCTGTGCTCCCCTAGCCTACATCTTTACACACTGCAGCCGTGTGAACATTACGGGCTCTTCACACACTGTGTGTGGCTTTACTTGCCTCACACACTCTCTGGGACTCGGTGTGGCTATAATTGGATCGCGGCTCATTCAAGCAGAAAATGCTTTATAATATATATATATATATATATACATGCATTTTGAGCATGCCCTGTGCATTCTGTTATGCAAGAGTGGCTTTTTTGCTCCTAAGATGGCTGTTGGGGATGTAAAAGTGCTGAGCCACACAGCCAATGAGGAACTATGCAGAACAGCATGAAGCAGAGATGCCAAGTGCAGGCATATTGCCTACGGTGTGAGAGGCATAGAAAATGGAGGAGAGTTCCTCTGCAGTCCATTACTGTACACTTGAATAATGGCCTGGCAATCCAACGTCCTCTGCATTTTGAGTGATGTTCCCTGTTTGGTCAAACAGGGTCAGCATCACCTCAGTTCAAGTTTAAATGGAATGAAAATTTGATCAGGGCGTAATATAACACAGAATCATTCCGATGTATTAAGAGTGAAATTGCTTTTACAAGCTGTGCTTTTTGTTATTCTGAATGCACCCCAGGTTTCAGGAATCCCATGAAATCTCTTATGCAATTTTGCATTTCTCCATCTCTCATCTAAAAGACAGAAACCTGCCATCCTGCAGATGAATATAAACCAAGCTATGAACCTCTAAAGAGTTTTGAAAATGGTAGATCACTGAATCAAAGTCATGCAATTTACTGATTTCAGCTATCGTGTGCTCTGCTGTGATATCCGCCTTCAAATGATTGAAAAACGATTTTCTTCAAGAAGCTCAAAGATACACACACACATATTAGCTGCTAGTCATTTGATTAGAATAATTTGTGCGACCTTCATCAGTTGTAATATTTTGGTTTTTGCACACAGCCCTGACTTCAACCCTACCAATCACTTTTGGGATGAAGTGGAATGCACACCCCTGACCTGCACCCAATATCAGTGCCTAATGCTATTAATGCTGTTATTGCTGAATGGACAAGTCCCCACAGCCACGCTCCAAAATTTACTGAAAAGCCTTCCTAGAAGAGTGGAGATTATTATAACAGCAACATTTGCCGAAATATGCAATGTGATGTTCGAAAAGTATATATGGGAGTGATGTTTGGGTGTCCACAAACTTTTGACCATGTCCTTTATATCCTGTCCCCTTCCCCACTCTCCCTTAATGGTTATCATGGGCTACATTTTCATGTCTGAGCAATTATTTGTGCTCAACTGCATTACATGACCAAACAGTATAACCATATGCAAATGCAGATGAATTTCTAAAGCTTTGTTTACATGCAGTTACACATGTGAATGTATTCGGTGAGTGTATTCTTATTGAGTTGTCTTTTGGGTTTTAGAAGGAATAGGTCAAGACTGTTGATGCTCACCCACAGGAAGAATTTGTTCAAAATACCACTCTGATCAAATAGTTGAGCAGACGCAACAACTCTTCTTATTCAATCATGTCATGAATATTACTGACTTTCAGGTATGAATCAGTTGTTCATACGGAATGAAAGTACAAACTGAAGGGGCGAAAGTGAGAGTATAATATAACAGTATGTGAAGCTAGCATGCAATCATGTTGCTCTGCTGCAAAGTGAAATTATCCAATACTCCACTGCGCAATAAGAAGCAGTAATGAGCCGTGGAATACACTGCAGGCCGTGGAGGTCTCATGTGGCATTGCAACCTGTGAATCACTATTTCTTGACAATAATCCTACAGGTAAATAGCCCAGTTAATAGCATGGCTGAGCCATATATGCAGCTAAATCAGTCACAGACAGAAGAGGAAATAATTTAGCAATACACTGCAGGAGATATCTAGCTTGAAGAATACACACTCTGCTTAAAAGACTAGATGAATTAAACCTTACTGAGTTAGTATAAAACATTATAGATTTCCCAACCTTGCTTTTCCAAAGAAAATAATGTTACAGAAAAATGTCTGGATTTTAGTACGAAAGCAAAATATTGTGCAAAATATAAAATTGCATATTTATATATATGAAAAATAAAAAACTTATACATTATATAAGAAAGAAACATAATGAAGATTCCTGGGATTTGTATGCACAAAAAAGCAGCAAGTGTGACAGTCACAATATCCAGAAGTCTGACACATTCTCCAAGATGTTCAGTAAGAACTTATTGCCTCGTTTCCTTGCCCAAATTGTACCTGGAGCTGCTATTTAAGAAAAAGAAAAGCAAAGGGCTGTCACAGCAAATACAGTGTTGACTTTGTTTAGTTTATTACTGTTTACTACACATTGCAGTGTTTTTCTTTTACGTAGTAAGATTTAATTTCATTGTTCATTTATTATAAATTATCTTTACACCGTTTCTTTGCACGTGCATAAGACTTTATATATATACATCCATACTAACAACTGAAAAAATACACTCTTCAGCTTAAGAAACAAATATGTGGCTAGATAAATTAGGCATATGACTATGAATACCAGTACATTCGCCTTAAATAATAAAATGATTGCTGTTCACCCCTTATAGACAGACAGACAGACAGATAGGTAGATAGATAGATAGATTTTTTTATTTTATATATATATTTTATTATTACTTTATATACAAATGGTGTACAAGCATTTACCAGGTATGGTTTGATTCCACTTGTGCCCCTGACAGAGAAGTGTCACTGCAAGTCAATAAGTTATTCTGACTGATCATCTTTATCCTATGATGAAACCATTCTAACCTCCTGAAAGTGTTTTTTTTTTTACACACCAGCAGAATCCAAGAAGTTGCAAAACAATAAGCAAAAAGCAGTAGTTTTTAGCATGAATAAGAATAAGCAAAAATAATATTATATAACATTTTTAACATGCTGGATTCATATAGGCCATGAAGTGATAAAAGGCCAGTAGCAATGACAAATGAACCACAAATATATATATTCCTCGTCTCACCCTTGGGTGGTGTTTGTCCTACTCTCTGCTCGGGTCCTCTACCAGAGGCCTGGGAGCTTGAGGGTTCTGCGCAGTATCCTTGCTGTTCCCAGCACTG
>JAQLOM010000009.1:14509970-14525399 GCA_030068315.1 Chrysichthys thysi | reverse complement strand
GTTATTTCTGTGACCATTGTGAGTTTTTCTTTCATTGACTGAAGGGTACCAACAATTTTGTCCACGTGTGTATATAAGCCTCATCATAACTTCGTTTCTGATCAGATTTCAGCGGTCATAATGTCTGTGATGCTCCTGCACCGCACTCAGAATCTCTAAATCCAATTTTTCCTTTTTCACCACACGGTTTAAAAACACATTTTAAAACGCTAGAACTTTACCTGTGCTTCACATACGTGTATAAGAGAAAAACACATTTCAGTTCAGAAAAACTTGTACTTTTCAAAACTGTATTTAGCAGAAATGTTGAAGCGTAACCATGCGGAGATTTTCAAGGCCACTACACATAGTAGCCTAAATATAGTCAGAGGAATTGCACTCAGAGGAATTGTAGGGGGGGCGGAGAGTGAAAAACAGCATTTCAAACCTACCATCCTCTATATACCTTACATAGGAGCTTCACATTTTATCATCAGAATGTAAAAGTACACCAAAAGATCAGTGTTGTAAAAGTATATGATATCAGTTAGCTATTGAATAGGGACACCAATGAAATATTTCAGTCAAAAACAGAATGCTCTCTTTTTTTTGGCCTACAGTGAAGTTTTAAATTTGGACACTAACAAATAATCATGGCAATTTTAACTGGACAGTGATTTAAAACTCTGTTCATTTGCTTTGCTCTCCTGTGATGGTCAAAAACTATTCATGATTTCAGGAGAGATACTAGCCCATTTACACAAAATTTATTAAAGAACTATTTATATATTAAAAAAAAAAGGCACAGTGTGTTTCTTACTGTTCACTGTGTCCCTCATACGGTATTCTAAGATGATGGCTTTGCTTTATTTAATATTATTTTCCAGTTAATAAAAGGCCAAGACCAAGGGGGTTGGGGACGGCGGAGTTCTCAAAAAATTAATAAATAAAAAATAGGAAATGGGGCTCATGGGGGAAAAGTTTCAGTTCATCTGTTCTAGTGGAATTCAGCATCATGTGGTTATCAGTGACACTTTTTCAGCGCTGGGTGTTCAAACAAGTGCAGCTTGTGCCGATTACTAATGGTCAATTAAAAACTCCAGCCATCAGGTTTGAGATGTCGTGCATTTGGAGATGCTTATCTGCTCACCACAAATGTATAGAGTGGTTATCTGAGTTACTGTAGCCTTTCTGTCAGCTACATCCAGCCTGGCTATCCTCCTTTGACCTCTCTCAACAACAAGGTGTTTCCATCCACTGAACTGCTGCTCATTGGAGGTTTTTCCATTATTGCACCATTCTGAGTAAACCTATAGACTGTTATGCATAAAATTCAAGTAGAATCACTGTGAAAATCACTGAGATTTCATTGTCCCCCCCATTCTGCATATTTTTTCTCCCATCCTGCTGGCCCGTATGTGCATGATTTTAAGCAATGCACTGCTACCACAAGATTAGCTGATTAGATGTTTGCATGAATGTGTAGGCGTACAGGTGTTCCTAATAAAGTGCTCAATGAATGCTTATGTTTCTGATCATACTAGAGAGAAAACAATGTTTCTTGGAAGTATGCAAGCCCAGATTACTATGAGGATAACAAGAGTGATTAATCCAAGACAAAGCACACACAGAGTTTCTCAAAAACAGAATATAGCAACACGATGCTGATTTCCAGTAACGATACTGTTACGATACACAGTCTTGATTGCTCCGAAGGGACTGATTAAAGTGTGTCCTTAATGAAACTAAGGACAGCAGTCGCTCCTTTCTAACAACAGAAATGCCAGCTGAATCCTTTCCACCCTGGCCCGATAGGCGTTCTGTTCAGAGTAACAGTACTGTGCAGTGCTGACAAAATGCTGCTCAAGATGTTTAGTTACAGAAACATCTACTACCTCATTTGTCCTTTACTACCGTGCCACTTCCGAGGATTCCCTTATCCAGAAATAGCAACAATTGCCATCGAGCTGTATAGTGGTTACCAGTTTTCACACAAGGTTGCCCACATTAGCATTTTTAGCATTAAAGCCCACCTTGTGAGAGGACAGAAAAGACGACCACCAGTGAGAGCTGCTTTCAGGATTTTGGGCTCGATAAAGCTTTTGAGAAAAATGAGTCACGCTCTCTCACCAATTTGCATGATTAAAATAAACGAGTCTGAAAGATGCCTTGAGACACCACTGTGGAAACACAACAGTCATCAGCACTTCCACTTCATCTTACTCGCTTACGTAACAGCACACCGGAGACGACTTCAATTCAAAGGATGCAAATTTTTGCGTGCGGGTTTTGGCGACCTCGAGCTTGAATATGGAAGAAAGAGAGAATAGATCATGAGCAATCTTAAAGGCTGATGGGAACTGAGAAGGGAAATTGAAAATGGCTGCAGCTGGTCACGATGTTGGTTTTCCTACTGAATAAGCAAGTCGCATGAGTGCAAACTCATCACAGAGACAAGAGAGAGACTGGGAGACACAGAGACCGGTGATGCGTGACAGATGTTGCCATGGCACCAGCACTGTTATCACAGACACAGAATGAGTTGATTGACAGGACCTTTAGCAACACAAAGAATCCAAAATACACCATAATGGGAGGTACTTTATTAGAAGAACCCATTTTCTTTTGTTCCTTCTGCTAGTGTGCACTTTAAAAAGCAACCTTACGGGTGATTCAAAGAGTTGATTTCTTTCGTCTGGTGAGTTTCAGGTCTTCAAGGGGGGGCCGAACAAAGAGGTACCATTGATTTCAGATTCAATAAACCCCAACATGATGAAACATTTATAGCGAAAGCTGGAAGTGGGAGTGGAGGAAGGGCTTTATTCTATACAAGGTCTCCTCTGCCTCCACTCCAAGACTGTGGTCACCTTAAACAGCCAAACATGTTTACATTTATAGGAGGAGTGTTAGTCTTGAGTGTCACATTTGTAGATATAAAAACACCAGCACATAAAAACACTGCTGTGTTAATGTCACAAATATCTTTGAACCGTTATACAAACCTTCTGGTCTGGCTGGGTCTCTGTTCAGGACGGCGTAGCGTGGAAGCTGGATACCCTCTGCCTTCAAGATCCGATACACTTCCCTCCTGTTCACAAAGAGTCCCACAACACAGAAAATATAAACAACAGGTAAAAAAAAAATTACAGTCATTTTATATTAGGATTTATATTTATATTCTCATCTGACGTAAACATAATTATCTTATTATTAACTTTAATTAGCTTTTGTATGCCATGTATTTGAATATATGAATAATTATTTGTTTGTAATGTAGATGCAAATTCATCTGAAATCCAAATGAAATTTTACATTTTGAAATATCTCGAGAACATAAGGGACAAAATGTATATGGAGCTTTTGACTGTGATTTTCATAATTGACGTGGCAGCTGCAGTGTTCTCGCAGTCCCCCGCCTCTGCTAAACAGATTACAGATAAACAGTGCCATCATAATCATGTTACACATGACCGCAACAACAGATGTTCTTACTGTTAAACAAACCCGAACGCGTTCTCAGAGGGGAGCTTGGTTCAACCTGTCGTATCATTTTTAGCGACGCTTCGGCGCTACAAGGCTCACCTGTCCTGAATGTAGTACTGCAGATCCAGATCATTGATCACAAATGGGTTCCTGAGCTTTTCGTACGCTACGGCTTTGTCCAGTGGAAATCCTTCCAGAAGCAAAAAAGAAAAGACAGTGAACAATAACGCTAATGAAGCGCCATTGCATTGTGAGATTATAAGCACATTTAAAGGGGTTTTGAATTGTAGTACCTAGTGCTCTAATATTTTCCCTCTACTGAGAAAAGGCTTTACTTATAATGGAGGTCTAAGGGCATACTCATAAATGTATATGTGGAATGTGTTAGTGGAGGTTTTAGGAGTTCTTCAAACAAATCTATTTTTAGTTATGTTTCAAATGTGTGTAATTCATCTGTTGTACATACAGTTGATCCTCTCATCTCATCTATGGGCACCACGTTAACGGATAACGGACGCAATGGGCAAAATCCGCTGGTCTGAATACATAATCCATTAGCCAGAATGTCTGTTACAAAAGTTTAAAAATTCCAGGTGTTGCGAACAGAGTCCAGTAGTTCAGCAATTGTCCGCTAGGTGGCTGTGACGTGCGTGCTACTAATTGCTTACAAGCGTTGGTTGAGCTGTGGTCGTTCTGAAGCTATACTGTTTTTTCGGCGATTATTTGGTGTTTTTCACCTCAATGTACTTACCCATTTATGTCGGTCGTTATGCTGCTTGTCATGTGTACAGTTCTTGGGTGGCACTTTTATGGACCTTAGTGGTGTTTTTCCTTGTATTTCCATTATTTTAACCCTCCACACTAGAACACTTCACATCATCGGACTATTCAAGTCAACGGACAACCTGTCCCCCCAGTTAGTCCATTAATGTGAGGATCAACTGTATACACAATACAGCCAAGTATGTTAACACCTGCCCATCACACTCATATGTAACTGATGAACATCTCATTCCAGATAAAGATCCACTTTGCTGTTACAATAACAACCTTCTCTCTTCCGGGGAAGCTTTCCACTAGATTTTGGAATAGTGTTTTCTATCCATTTATAGTCCTCCCATGCCATCAGCAGCACATAGGGTGTTGAGCCGTCCCCCTTGGGCTCAGCTGACATTTCCGTAGCGGAGTGCATTTTACAGGGTGAGATCACTAGCCCCACACCCAACCCTCCCCTAACCTGGGGCTCAGGGTCACACACACACACACACACCCCACGCACACCTACAGGCAATTAAGCATAGCCAATCCACCTAATGTGCACCTACTGTCCACCTAATGACTGTGGGAGGAAACTGGAGTACCCGGAAGAAACCCGTGCAGGCACAGTGAGAATATGCAAAGTCCACACAGAATTGCGCCCAGCATGATCGAACCCAGGACCATTCTTGCTGTGAGGGGACAGTGCTAACCACCACACCACCGTGCCGCCCTTGGAGAGTGCACAAAATGTCTTTAAGGGCCCAGCTTTGTGCACAGGAGCATGGTCATGCTAGAAGCTGGAACATGTTCTAGCTCCCTAGCTTCGGTGAAGGAAAATCTTAACGTTACAGCATACACAGACATCCTATACAATTGTGTACTTCCAACATCGTGTCAACAGTTTAGAAAAGAACCACTTATGGGTGTGATAGTTAGGTGTGGCCATTTATTAACATCTGCCTATTTAGTGTATATTGATATCTATTTTATTTTCCAAAAATGTCCCAAGACTTTCACTGAAAGTTATTTCAAGTAACCTGGGTTTTTTTTTGTTTTTTTGTTTTGTTTTTTATACTCCGTTCAGGAAAATGAGTCAAAAAACCTTGCCGGTGGTGACTGACCACATGCCCAGATGTTACAAGCGTGTAAGATGGATACTATTTTAATGCTCGGTTTTAACAAAATACTCGCATAAGTGTGGAATAACATGATCTGCTGGTTCTTACACAGAGGATAGAGGCATGATAGAAGATTTCAACACCAGGTACGGCATGTGGTTTACTACTGAATTACTTATTACGTCAATCTGCTAAGCAAAACAAAAACAAAAAGAAACCCAAAGTAGATGTGTCTATTTATATGGAGATAGAAAAATTATTTACAGCATTCCTAAAACGCCTAAATGAAAGGTGGCTCAGCACTAGAGAGAAAAGAGCTCCAACCAAAAAGGTCTCTGACGCTGGTCCTGGCCTGTGCGATTTCAGCAGTCTTTTATAATGATTATTCATCATGCTGTATGAGAGGGTCCCAGACGAGCTGGAGAACAGCCAGTGCAGGGAGGTGTTCTTCATATAAGATTGAACAGCGCTAACCTGCGATGAAAGAAAATTACCAAATTCCGCTAACTTCAGCACTCCGTAAAAAAAAAATTATAAAAAATAGGGTGAGCTGGAGGTAATAAGGATCATTTTTTTTCTAGCCACGCAATGCATGTTTTGTATATGCTTCGCCATCACCACTACCGTACTTGCAGGTGCTCCCTGAGTGGCTGCGAGCACACACTGAGGTTTTAGTACAAAATAACAAAAGAACAGCCTTTGGTCGCAGTAGTGCAAAATGAGCCACGGGTAAGCATATTAGGTTATTTAAGACCTCTTATCTTAACTCAGGATCAAAAGATTTCTTTATTTTATTTTGTTATTATTATTATTTTATTTATTTATTTATTTTTACAATTTGTGATTTTTTTTTAATCAGGGTCTGCAAAATCGGAATGGAAATCGTACAGGATAAAGTCACCAATCTTAGGGAGAGATTAAATCAATAGCTCAAGTAAAGGTTTACTGATCCCAAAGTTTACATTTCATCCAGCCATGGAAAACCTGCAGAAACAACCATTCACGAGCCTGCTATAACTTTTGAGGAGTCTAAATAAAACTCTATTTCCCATTGGTGATGGTTGCTCATTCCTCAGAAACGCAGGTCAGAAGCTTGTTTGCACAAAGCTTCCACAGGTATTTCATGGTCGCACATCACGAATGTAGGCCGTGTGTGAATGTCCTGTGTTTAACAGTCCTGTGCGCGAAACACAAACATGCCCCCACTCACCTTTGGAGTGGAATGAGATAAGACAGTCGCACAGTGGCCAGTTCTCCACAGGTTCATTGAGAATGACCTCCTCCTCGAACGTGACCACTGTGATGTATTTAAAGAGACAAAGGCGCTCCAGGATCTCTTTCATCGGCTTGGACTTGGACTTCTTGGCCATGGCACAGATTCCCACCACTATCTGTCTCTCTGGAGGCTGCGGGGTGGAGTGAACAGACCATTTTAGCGATTTAAACTCGGCAACTGGTAAAACACTCGAGAGGTCAGACACTGCTGTCTGCTCTACAGGCTACATTATGCAAAATAAATTCCTGGCATGCTGGGGTGGATTTTTCCAAATGCTGTGTTAGATACATAAATCAGGACTGTAAGCAGGGCCGAAACAACAAACGCATACCATTACCATGACACGCCATGTGTACAGTTAACGGCCTTGTAACCTTGCGGGCCGACATACACGTCCTAGTAATACATTATGCAAATTAAATTCTCCAAAAAAAAAAAAGAATTTAAATGAATTAAAAATGACTAATCTCCATTCACTGCCACTGTAATGTGTGCAACTGCCATAGAAAAGGAACAATAATTCACTTATAATGCAAATCTATGAGCAGCCACTGAGCAGTCAGTAAATGTTTAATACTTGTCTATATAAATCATTCTAAATGACTATCTGGAGGAAATGGAGATTAGGCTGAAAATGCCAGAGTATTACTTGAACTAGGTTTCACATTACCTGGAAAAGTGTCTTAAACATGATTAGACACACACACACACACACACAAATACACATTATCAGTGGAGAGCAAATGAGTAGCCTGGGTGTCCAAGGGTTACCTGGATTTTAATCAGACATGTAAATTCTCTCTTTTGATAACCAGAGCAGGAAAAAACTTGACTCACTATGGATTTTTGCAAAACAAATGTTTTTTTATTTGCTGTGTACATTTAAATAAAGCACACGTCGTGGTGTTGAGATGCACCTTGATGGCGTAACTTCAGCGCTTGCTACTTGTCTTGAATTTGACCACCTGCGGCACAACACACAAAGTCAGAATCTCTCTCTCAGAATAAACCGCTAGCACTATATGCAGTGACCTCTAGGCCCGTGATACTGTGTGTAATACGCCATCATTCTACCCCACCCCTGAATTATCGCCCGTCACACAACGGTTATGCAGCGCTCCATTTGCCATTTGCCAAGTAGTCGGATTTTGGCGTGGGGAATGACATCGCGCCCGACTTAACCGTCTTTCATTTGTACAAATTAGAAAATCAATAAGGACACAACCGGGCAAAGATCTCGGGCTTGTTCTTTTGTCCTTTACAGGTGTTTTACCATGAATGGAATCAAAATAAGCCCCTAGTAAGCTGATCTCAGATGGTTAAAAATAATGTTCGCTTTTAACCTGGAATTTTCATTACTTTCCTTTAAATTTCACGGGGTGGAAGAAGCAGGATTTGCTCACTGCTGGGTAGTCATTAGGCAATATGCAATTGGCCATAACACCTAAAAACAACACATTAGGCACTATTTAGCACATCATAACACTGTGACAGTATGACCACAGAAAACTTGGATGATGTTGTGTGTACGAATAAATGAGATGAAATTAGACAGAATTTTAATAAACAGTATAAAACTACAGCTCTGGCTTACTGGTCAGGCAGGGTGCTGCAATGTTGGATTTTGAACTCTGGGTTAGTGAGGATATCCCGATTTTCTCGAACGTCCGACTACAGGGGGCATTCCGGTTGGGGGAAGATATCCAAAGGAACATAGCATAAGTTCAACAGCCTGATTTGTCGAGCGGCATTTCAAGTGTGTTGAGATTTTGCAATAACAGCTCTGGGATGTTTCACTGTGTGCGTCACTCCATCTCACCTACCTGTTAGGCTAACTAATGAATATGAGACTTATTGACTTGACTTATCCAACATACCGAGTCGTACTCTTCCTCATCTGCATCCTCGTCTTCCTCCTCAACATTCTCGTAGAGGCAGTCGTAGCCCAGCACTCGTCCCGGGTCCAGCAGCTCCTCTCCTTCTCCGTCATCAGCACCAACGAAGAAGCGGGGGTGATCAGCATCCTCGCTCTCCGACATGTCTCTGACCTGCTCTGCCTCGGGCCTGCTGTGCCACGGCGTTCAGTCAAACTCCCCGTCGGCCCAACAGGGCAGGAGGAGAATGGAGCAGGTCCCTGCGTCGGTTCATAAGCTGGCACGATTAAAAGGGCAGAGCCGTCGTTCCTCTTCCTTGTTTCTGATCTTCACAGCCAGCCATCAGGATGCTCTTCACCTTGATGAAGGTGGGGGGAAAAAAACAAAACACAGCTGAATGGAAATCGGAGGCATTCTGCCCTTTAGCACAATTGATAAGGTAAAGCAAATCTATATCATTTAATTCACAGAAAAAGGCTCCAGGGAATTTCTCCTGCTTTCTATCAGGCATGGCCAACTAATCACACGGTCTTCATGAGCAGGAATTCCATGAAGGTTAACTTGTGAATGTGTTAAGATACCAGAAGGATCTTTTAGGCCATGGACTGCACCTAAATACATTAAATCACAACAGTAATTTCCAGAAGTGAGGAATCTTTTCAGGAAATTTTAAAAGACGCCTGCTGACTGATCCATAGACGACCATTTGATATACCATGTAGTCTATGTTTGGTCATTACAATACCCAACATGCATTATGGAAACCTCATATAATCAATAATTCGGACCACAATCAACTGACAATTTGTGGTACAGCACTTATAACTAAGAACGACACGCCAATCAGAGCGCAGGAGACAAAACATCAACGTCAGGGAATCAAGATTAGCTTTATCAAAGGTAATGATTAAGGTTAAGAACAGCTGTGCAGTGCAGAGTGTCTGTTGTTAAGGTAAATACAAAGCAGTCAGCAAATTCCCTGTTGAAAAATGCACAGACATACCAGCTGGCTTGTGTAATGGCCATCCCTAACTACACGGTTTTTCCTCTCGTTATCACGAGGGAGGCTCCTGTTCAGTTAAGACAACATTAATAGTATAATCTGCCTTATTTCTTCATCCATGAACTGCAGCCATCCATGTAACTCCTAGCCTTGTGAAAATGAAAAAACATCACACAACATGCGATGTTGATCCCAATGTATTTGGGAGATGGGAAGCAAGACAAAAACAATAAGATTGTCAACTGGAATCAAAACCCATCCATCCGTTATCTACAGTGCTTAGCCATTAGACACATGGGAACGCACCCATACACCATGGACAGGTCGCCAAGATATCAAGCAGGGTCCAAAATTAGCACCCGCCACTCACCAAATGTGAGTAAAAATCTACACTGGCGATGGCGAATAAAACAAATGAGATCAGTCATCACTGAAGGGTTTCTAAAACAAACCTACTTCACTACAAAGTTTTACCACTACAAAGCACAAGCTGCTTGACGACATTTCATAATCCTTAGATTGACCCTCGCTGTCCCAGGGGACCCAGTGTCGAGCTAAACCTAGCATTAAGTGCTAACCGCTAAGCAGAAAGGAAAAACGAAGCGCATAGAGGACGTACAGTTAAAAGTCATTTTAACGAGAAGAGGCATTTCACAGATAAGCGGGTGAGCAGAGACTGGCTTTTTTATGACAGGAACTCTGATACAATGAGGTGCAGTGTTTGCAGCAGGTACTCGACAAACAGGACCTTCTCGTTTGCGTATCTGAGGACGATGAAATTGAGGTCATTGCAGGTTGGGTACAATATGCAGCACTGTCAGCACACAACTCTGAGAGTAACGCTGAGCATATGGAGCTGAGTACACATGCATGTACAGCATGTGCATGAGACGTAACGTCAATTAACATTTCGTTTTTCTTTAATGACATCATATCTATGGAGGTCTGTAACCAGGTGGGAAAATATTTTGGCTGGTAATTTTTTTCAGTTCACCAGGCAGACCAAAAAGTTCATTCCGGACCCTGATCGCAGGGCTTGGAGTGAAAATAAGATTTCAAATGAAAGTTCCTGACTGGGAACTAAGCAGAATGGTGAGGTTTTCAGTTGGATTTTCGTTCCTACCAAAAATATTTTCTGTTTCCATTTCTTGTTCCTCACATAATTTTTTTCAAATGCTTAAGGCCAGTTTGCACTGGACCCCATTAGTGGGTCTTAATGAAGTTTCATTCATCTTCAGTATCCCAATTGCCGTATCCTGATCAAAGCCTATTCTGGAAAAACTGGGTCACTCTCTCACTTTCTCTCACTCTCACACACACACACACACACACGCACACACACACACACTTCAGACAGCAGGACTAAAAGACATCTTACTGAATGATCCTGCACCAAAGAAAACATTCAGCTCTTAAAAGATGCTATGCTGTCAGCGACTGGTGCTTTCTCTGACAATTTCTTGAAACGTCTTCAGGCTTCACTCCACTGCACTAAGCGTTTTGGGTTCAATGCTCACTTTCACAAGTGAATCGATACCAGGAAAGACTTAGAGGGGGAAAAAAACGAACAAAACCAGCAGGTCAAACTGAAAACTTCGCAAGCGTCGACCCTAATGGAGCTAGGTTACAGCATGTAGACACCATGGTTCCTTTTTTTTTTTTTGAGCAGCACCAAATAGAACAGATTGAAGGGCGACAAGGCATTTGGAAACACGTGTCTCAGGACGCATGCTGGAAAAGTGCCGACCCAAAGTGGGGTTGCGCAATACAACAATATCGGTATGTTGACATTGCAATGTGTAAGAAAGAAAACATGACAAAGCATGACTCTACCGGAAAGGCTTATTTTGCCGAGAAGAAGGATTCATTGCTTTCACAATCACATTTAAATGAGCAAATAAATTAGGCTGCTGTTGTCCTTTAAGCTAGAACATCTATGAACAGTTAATACCTCACCTACTGCTTTTTTCTCTCTCTTGAAATTAAGAAGACAAAACAAACCCACAAGCATATCATGCTACTGAGAAAATCACAAAGCTCTTCATTCAGCAATAGTAAGCCCAGTTCCAGCTTTACCTCTATCTGTTACAAAAGTGCTGACTATTTTTTTCCTCTCACAGAAAACTTCCCCCATTCATAATTTCACGGGTTTTCATAAGTTACTGGGTAAACTGTAAATATAGAAACAAAACCATGTTAGACTGAGTGCAGTAAACTGAATTACAGCTGGAGCTGCTGTCTGAGCTGCTCGTATGGAAAAATCCTCAATACCTTCTGACCACCAAGCATTCAACAGCGCTGAAGGATAAATTACAACACAGTATGCTTTTAACGTGTACTGCAGATATCACGAGGAACAGTAGCCGGGCTTCCATTGCAATTTTGCGCAAAATACGAGCGATGATTTAAAAAAATTGCGAACGGACTGTTTCCACCTAGTGAGGTTATGTGATTAAAGCTATCTTTCCTTCTGATGTGAGTTTCTCCTCTTACATGCAGAGAGCTCTTTTTCCGAAAGGTAGCGTTTCCATTTGCTCTTTCTGTCATGTGACTTTAATGTGTCCTTTTCCATTTCATAAATTTTCAGAAATATTGCAATCCGACTGTCTGTAAAATCACCTCAATAGTCACTCATTTTCTGAATCCTGTTCAGGGTGGCGGGGGGGGAAGCTGGAGCCAATCCCAGCTGACTTCAATTGAGAGGCGAGGTTACACCCTGGGTAGGTCGCCAATCCACCGTAGGGCGACACACAGAGACAGACAACCATTCACACTCACATTCACACCTACAGGCAATTTAGAGTAGACAATTAGTCTAATCCCCTCTGTGCATGTCTTTGGACTGTGGGAGGAAACTCGAGTACCCAGAGGAATCCCACGCGGACATGGGGAAAACATGCAAACTCCACACAGAAAGGTACCCAGGTCGACCCTGGGGGTCCACTTTCTAACTGTGAGGCGACCGTGCTAACCAATACAAAACTCCTGTGAGTGCCACCTCATGTGAGTGTGAAAACTTTTTTGCGATATTTGAACATTTTTTGACATTTCCATTTCCTTGATTCGTTGTTTTTTTTTTTTTTAAATAAACCCATTAAGCAGGTACAAAGAAGCTCATTCTTTTCTTCCCACTCTCAAATAAGTGCCTTTTGGAGATGTTAAAAACATCACTCAGATCGCTTGGCATGCTGCAGCACTGCTCTGAAGGCACTCAGCGATCAATTCTGAATAATATGACCATCATGTACAAAATGTCACAGTATATTTTGAGTATCAGTAATAAGGCCATGGGTGGCATGCTTGAACAGCTGGTTTGCGTTGCTCCTCGCAGCTCCAGGCTTCGATCGTGAACTCGGGGTATTGTCTGTGCATGGTTTCCCCAGTTTCCTCCCTACACCCAAAACACGGCAGGACTGTTTACCAGGACTGGCCCCGGGTTCACCACAACCCGACCTGGATACAGCACTTACTTGACAGAAAAGTCCATTTATTTATCGTTTACTTTCCTCTTTCTGAAATGTAGAAAATTGATCAGAATTTCTCTGACTTCTGGTTTCTATGATGTAGCTCTACTTATCTGTAGGTGTTTGATTAGTAAACCTTCAATTCAATTACATTTAAAGCAGCTTTACAGTTATCTGGATACAGATGCAGATTTACATATATAGGGATGGAAAGGAAAAAATTCTCCGAGACAGCAAGAGGGAGAAACTTTGAGAGGAACCAGAGCCTAAGGAGAACTCATCCTCTTCTGGGTGACACCCGATATCCATCCACAAACGTTAGTCCCGCGTCATGCACCTCTTGCAAGCCATCCCAGCATTGCAACTGATGTGTTGCTCCGTCCACATTCACCCACTCACACCTAGGGGCAATTTAGAGTAGCCACTCTGCCTAAACCGCATGCCTGTGAGAAGAACCCGGAGTCCAAACTCCACACAGAAAGGCGCACAGGTTGACCCCAGGGATCGAACCCAGGACCTTCTTGCTGTGAGGCGACAGCGCTAACCACCACACCACCATACCACCCTTCTGGGTGGCGCCAGATAATCTGACTCTCAATCATTCCTCTTCAACAACAGTATACCATAAAAGTCATAAAGAGACTCAAGATATTCAGTATAAGCAGTCAGCACTTGGAAATATTGTTTACCGTACTTCAGTGTGATTTTCATCTCCAAATCACGCAGCCTTCATGATTCCGTATATCTCAAGCTTCTCGATCATTAATCCTCACACAGACTTCAGGGCACAGATTGAAATGAAACCATGCGAGTAAAGCTGACTGCTGACTTCTCAGACCTACAGCTGCATTCGAGCGAGTCAAAAAAAAAAAAAAAAAGAAGTAGGATTATCAAAACACAGGCATGGGCAGCGATTCTCACTGACCATCTGTCAGTGGCATCCATCAGGTCGGACAACATGCCAAAAACACAGAGAGGACACCGGAGCGTTTGGACGCGCCCTAGAAATCTGTTGGTTTTCTCACAAGCATTACTTAAACACGCCTGAAATACCACAAAAAACAACCCAAATAATAACAATAATAATGTAAAATATATACTCTTAAGTCTCTAAATCTTTGCTGTGTTTGGAGTCCAACCCTAACCCTTACCTGCTCAGTCCTCCTGAGTTTGCATTTCATTTGGTTGGTTACTCGGGCACGCCACAGGAGCCTGAAGAGATTTCCTCCTCAATAAAAATACAAGTCCATCAATCCACACAAACTAACCTGATACCAAAGGATGAGGACAGACTGAGCATCATCTCCATGATGAAGTAATGCAGCACTGCAATTAAAAGCACATCCACAAAGCATGCACTACATCAAGGCATACTGTTAGATTATCCCATGATATGATATATGATGCATGCAGAAATGCAGACAGTGTGATGAGGCTGAGGAAAGAGAACAAACTTAGCACTGTACACGACTTCCTTTCTGCAGCTTAGCTTTTTTTTAACCTGACATTGTTTTGTCTCTGTACATAAACCACAGCTAGCTGCTGTCCTTACCTTTTGCAGTATTAATATATACATATGATATATATATATATATATATATATTAATAGTGAGATATCTCTCTTGGTACTTTTCGGAAATGCCACTTCTCAGCCCGGGTGTCCGCAGTGTTAGCTCTGTGAGTTGACTAGCACTTGAAGCTGACGGTAAATCAATGTAAAGCTAGCGTTAGTTAGCCAGCTGGAAACCTGAGCTTAGCCTCGCTAACGGAACTACTAATGTATTTCCTAACAAAACAAAACAAAACAAAACAAAAAAACTTAAAGGCGGTTCCGTGCGCGATTTTTTTTTATTGCTGTGCGTTTATTGCAGTCAGATAGTTGTGTTTTTGTTTTGTTTTTTTCTCTGTCTCGCTCCTCTCCGAGCAGCAGCTAACGGCTAAAGCGCGTGCACGCGACTTTTCAAAGAGCCGCATCAAAACGCGAGAGAGCAAGTGGCAGGGAGTGACGTCACGGAGTGGAGGTGTGACATCAGTACCGTGGAGTTGGGGGAAAAAACCGGAAGCGGCAGTCCTTTATTTATTTATTTAACGTCGCCCATCAGGTTATAGACTGGTGCATCACAACAGCTTAACCGATTACTGTGGGCCCGCAAGCATGTGTATATGCATGTCTTTGGACTGTAGGAGGAAACCGGAGTACCCGGAGGAAACCCGTGCGGAAACCAGGAGAACATGCAAACTCCACACAGAAAGGCACCCAGGGCTCAAACTTAGCAGAAGTGCCTTTTTGAGTTAATACAGCCAGGAGTCTTCTTGGGAATGATGCAACAAGTTTTTCACACCTGGATTTGGGGATTTCCTTCCACTCTTCTGTGCAAATCCTCCGCAGCTCTGTAAGGTTTGATGGGGAACGTTGGTGTACAGCCATTTTCAGGTCTCTCCAGAGACGTTCAATTGGGTTTAAGTCAGGGCT
>JAQLOM010000009.1:14496030-14507882 GCA_030068315.1 Chrysichthys thysi | reverse complement strand
TCAGTTGTATAAATGAGATAAATGTAAGTCGCTCTGGATAAGAGCGTCTGCCAAATGACAATAATGTAATGTAATGCTTCTGAATTTATATAACTCCTGACATCTGGTTAAAATATGGCTCTTTTACTCCTGTTTGGATGATTTCTACATAGGACTACGTAGTGACCTTGATAGTTAGCAAATTGTAGCTTGTTCTCTAATTTTGATCTCCACTGTGTGTTTATTGTACTTCTTAAATTGCTAGCATAGTAATAGTAGAAGGAGATTTTTTTTTCCATGCAGGGATCAGACTACACAATATTTTTGTCTTTCACAATTGTCACTATATCAGATTAGGCAAATAAATTCTGGTCAGAAGACTGGCAACACTACAAGACCAATCATCATTCACTTCCTGGCATGTTGTTTGGGGAGGAGGGTTAAGGTATTTTTAATCATGGCTCCAGAGGGAACACCGAAGAACACGCTGTAGGAGTTGTTAAACTAGGCGAGAAAATACAAAAATTCTGTATTATTTAATTTAAATGTATTATTTGGCTGGTGGCCAGGCTTCATCTCCAAGATCCAGTGAGAAGTTTGAAAATCCAGAAGGAGCTCAGAGTAGCCCCACTGCTCCTCAACATTGAGAAGATAAAGATTCCCCTTTAGAGGTGTACCAAGCATGGCCAGTTGGGCAGATTCCCCAGGCCAACCCAGGACACACTGCATGGATTATATTTCCAAGCCGGCCTAGGAGCAGCGGGGGTTCCCCATGAAGAGCTGGAGGAAGCTGCTGAAGACAGAAAGGCCTGGGAATCTCTGCTCCCCCTGTTGCTAAATGACCCTGAAAAGAACTAAGAGGTTTTGAGAATGAACGAATGAACACTTATATGATGGTTTATGTCTGTTGTTGTGCTTACATTTTGTATCGTATAGAACAACTCTGGCCAAAAATTAAATAAATAAATACCGTAATATGTAAAAAATAAATAAATAAAAATAAAAAATAAAATTAAAAAAGTCAGTAGTGCTACTAAATTTCAGAATATTTAAAATGTGCCTTTCTTTAAAAGTAATAACACGCCAGATGAGGCATCTGTTGGCAGCGTGTTGTTTCTAAACATCACCACAAGATGGCAGTGTGTTGCTGGAGTAAATCCTCCAATCAGAATGATCTTTATTCATTTGGAGAAAAACAGGGAAATGTGGTTTAATGAACCAAAACAAAGGACAAAACAATAATTAAAAGAGAGAGCAACGATTTTCATAATAAATGTAACTATGAAAAGGAAGAAATGTTGGTGTCTCAACACAGGAAGCCACATTATGCTGCTACTTGTAAAATAATTTGAGCCTTAAGAAAAGAAAATTGTAAAAAATAAAAATGGGTAAAAAAAAAAAAAAAGTGTGTTTCTAGGTTGACATTTTAACATTTATAAATGTGAGAGATTTTCTCTCGGTGGTAGAATCATAAGATCAATCAAATATGTTATCAACCTGTGTTGGATGTACAGGATCAGAGTGATTGTGATTCGTTCTTTGGTGTCAGTGTGTGTGTGTCTAAGGCTGTTGCACTTGAAATTGGAGCAGAATCTGCAGAACACTGATGGTTATTGTGCACCCAACTTCATGGTTTTGTACAAGAATCTGAATAACTTTTAAAGGTACAGTTGATCCTCGCATTAACGGACTAATTGGGAGGAGAGGTTGTCCATTGACTTGAATAGTCCGATGATGTGAAGTGTTTTAGTGTGAGGGGTTAAAATAATGGAAATCTAAGGAAAAACACCACTAAGGTCCATAAAAGTGCCACCCAAGTACTGTACACATGACAAGCAGCATAACGACCAACATAAACAGGTAAGTACATTGAGAAAACATTGAGGTGAAAAACACCAAATAATCGCAGAAAAAACAGTATAGCTTCAGAACCACCACAGCTCAACCGACGCTTGTAAACAACTAGTAGCACTCACACCACGCACGCCTAGCGGATAATTGCTGAACCACTGGACTCAGTTCGCAACACCCGGGATTTTTAAACTTTCGTACTGGACATTCTGGCTAACGGATTATGTATTCAGACCAGCAGATTTTGCCCGTTGCATCCGATACCTGTTAATGCGGGGTACATAGATGAGAGGATCGGCTGTACTTTACATCCTACAATAGTGTGTTAGTTAGTAAATATTTTGTATGTCACAGCTCTTCACTAATAAAGTGTGTAAACCAGTCAAACACATTTTTAATTGAACAAATTACAAAATATAAAAAACGATCCCCAGAAAAGAGCGATGCTTTGCAGACACTTTATTACACAAATAACATTGTTACTGAAAATAGTATTCTTGCAATAAAACCTCAGTATGTCACAACAAATATTAGACACATCTCACATCCTGCTTGGAAAATGTTGTAAATACAGCTTTAGATACATCTTAATAATCCTCTTGGTTGTTTTTTTTACCTTTTCATTTAATGCGGCACGACAAAAATCAAAATACAGGTGACAATAGCAGCGCTTTGAAGAAAGTGGCACATCTGTAGTAATATAGGTGCTGCAGAAGGCGAAATACATAATCAAAAAGGCACAAATGTACAAATAAGAGATAAAACAAACATCTGGACCAGTTACCTGAAAACGTAAAAATAAAATAGAAAATAAAATAAAATAAAACTATTAAGTTTTATCGAGATAAATTATCAGCATACATCTGTGAAGTTAAAATGAAAACAACTCTACCTCATCTTCTGTTAAAAAGAAGCATATAGCCATATCCCTATATCTACCAGTGTTTGCTCCTCTATGCGTTTGCTCCCGTAAAATCATAAATTAAAGTGGCAGTCGTGTATCCTATTGAGAAAAAAGGTTTCTGCACAAATAAATTAGATATATTGGCAGCCAATGCGTATAGTTACATATATGATTGCAGTACATTGTAAGGGTTCGAGCACAGACAGAGGGGGCAGAGCCTGGGCCGGATCTTTAGGACGAGGAAACGGGGGGAGGCGGGGCAGAGTACTCCTCGTTCTCAGAGTCAGTGGCGTCCTCGTCGTCCTTCTCCAGGTCGCTGCCCTCCGTGCTGAGACGGTCAAAGCCTTGCCTTGTGTAGCCTTTGTGGGTTGCAAAGAAATTGCCCAAGTTTAATGTCCCTGCAGCTTTGCCTGGGGAAACGCAGAGAGACCGTTAGAGTGCCATGAAAACATCTAGTTAAAAGCAAAGTGCAAAATTTCTATCAATCATCAATTGCATGCTACTTCTCTTAAAGCAACGGTATGAAATGAGAATTTACAATTGCTGGCTCATGGCAGAAAATTAAAATCTAATTTTTGGGGATGAAAAATGGAACCCTCGGAGCCAAGCTACGGTTTACTGAGTAAGTAAATATTTTCAGATCTGAAAAATATCTAATAGAATCCAGCGTCATCTCGTCGCCTGCCTTGATAAAAGTCCCTCGAGACAAATTTCAACCAAGCACCGATTTCAATTATTAAACAGCAGCAGGGAAAGAAATTAGGGAGGGGTTACACGGACGCACACACTCAGTCTGATGCATGTACGCCCTGTGAGAACCTTCGAAATACAGTCAGCTCCACAATTATCGGCACCCTTAGTATCATCAAGTCACTAGTAGTTGAGGTGTTCACGAACAATATGTTTATTAAAAATGTATGGAATGAGTATCCAGTTTCAGTACTTTAGAAACACTGACTCACTCTCTCATCTTCTACTGTTTAATCCTGTTCAGGATCGGGGGGGAAGCTGGAGCCAATCCCAGCTGACTTCGGGCGAGAGGTGGGGTACACCCTGGGTAGGTCGCCCATCCACCGCAGGGCGACACACAAAGACAGACAACCATTCACACTCACATTCACACCTACGGGCAATTTAGAGTAGACAATTATCCTGTGGGAGGAAACCGGAGTACCTTTAGGAAACCCACGTGGACACAGGGAGAACATGCAAACTCCACACCGAAAGGTACCCAGGTCGACCCCAGGGATCGAACCCAAGAGCTTTTTACTGTGAAGCAACAGTGCTAACCACCACACCACCGTGCTGCCCTTAAAAACAAGTCTTTATCAAAAATATGTTATAAGTTTAGTAAAACGATGTGCCACAATTCTGGAGCTGATTGTCGTCAATGTCAAGATCATATCTAGTGATATCTGCCTCTTTCATGTCCCAAACAGAAGCCAAGAAACTTTTTACATAAAAGATCACATAATGAAAAATTAAGAACATGCGCTTTCACCTTTTTTTGAACTGAAACGACCCAAATTCACAGTTAAACCTAATAATATAAGTTAATAATGAGGTTAATAACTGCAGTGTTGTTCCTCTCCAAAACACAATATAATCCAACTTCTCAACAGTGTAGGATTTAGCGCTATAATTCAACAGATTCTTTGCATTTCTAACGTTCAGTAAGTCTTTCTATAGTAACGGCTGCACTGCTGCAACACTGGTGCTGAAGTTACAGGCAGCTTACTGCTTCGAGGTGCTGTACTAATCCTGTATTTGCCACGCTCATACACACTCTTTCTTCGATTAAACCCCTGACTGTGTGCAGTTTCCCGAGGCAATGCTGTGTGAAGTTGTTTACAGACCTGCTACACAATGCGTTCTGATTTAGCGTCGCCATATATTGGTTCCTACACTTTTATATGCATGTACACAATTTAAAACATCATTCTGTCCAAAAAAAAAGTCTTTATGTACGGCAATGCAGGAATAAACCTGTGCTCGCACCTTAAGACGTGCCTGTAAGGTCTCATTATACCTCTCTGCTTTTACTTTTCCCCTCACTTTATTTAAGCTTCTGCCAGTGAATCATCTGTTCATTTCAGCACTCCATCTGATATGAAAGTCATTTATGGAAGATACCCGACGATTTAAGAAAAAGTGGCAGCTCGCAAAGTGTTATGAATTACATTTACTGGATCTCTCAGTACCATCTTAACAGTGCCTTCAGGGTTTTTCCGCTTCAGGTCCGTGCCATCTGCAGTACATTTTCAAGGGCCGGGCCCTTTCCAATTAATGACTAGTGCTTAGTCACTGAGAACAGAGTCTTTAATGGCTCTGCATTGCTGCAGAATCATCAGCACAGGCCCTCTTAGCTAAACTGAAATGAGCAGGAATGATTTTGCTCACGACATGGGCCCACAACAGCAATTTTCTTCAAGGGCTGTCGCACTCGTACGTGCAATTCATTCCAAATTTTAAGAGAATGTAGACTTCTGGATTTGGTTAGTTAAAATTCTTCTATTCACTTAACCTACACATCTACTGTATATTAGATCTACTAATCTTATGGATCATCTATGCATGATAGAGCTCTGACACGTCTGTCAAGTGTGTGTCTGTAATGCACTGGAGAACAGAAGACAGCGAGGCACTGAGACTTCTCTTTTAATCTGCTATTTCTGCTACACTCCACCCACCTCTGAGTTTACCCAAGATTCCTCCAGATGATCCTGATGGTTCCAGCTTCACCTCATGGCCATCTTAAAAAGGGAGGGGTGGGGTGGGGGAAATGAGATAGATTAAAACCAGATCTAATGAAGCATGCAGACACAGACTCTAGAGGATGTTAACAGACATGTGTATCTGTTAACTCCTAACGAGCATCATATGCGTCTCTGGTGGAGGCTAGAGAATGTTTTAACTGCAAGACTAAATCTTAAACTAGACCACTCCACCCGGAGGCTCGTTTGTGACGGCGACGTAGCACTCGAGTTTTGAACGGGCTACTGAAATCATTGCTTCTCTAACACATTAAATAATGTTCAAAAGGACACCTCGAAAGTCTGCTGCCATTCCTTAAACAAGGATCCCATTCAGAATTCGAATTGTATTTGATTTATGTAGATGCTTGGAGACTTTGAGGCTGCACATGTATGCGACTTGACTAGAATAAGTGACTACACTGATCTGAAACACTAATAATTGTGTCACAACAGCTTTCCTCTGCTTGGCCCAACTGTTTTAAATCCCCACAACTATAATTACCCAAAATCAAGTAACACCCTGCTTCAGACAATCAAACAATCAAAGTAGTCATTAAATTAATCATTTTGTTCTGGAAAATCTCAGAATCAGGCAGACTAAGATACCAAAGTGACATCCATAGATAGGCATTAAAGTGGAGCAAGGCAATTTAATAGAGCTGAAATTAGTGTTAATTAAACGCAAAAAGCAGTGTGACCACCAGACAAAACAGCACGATCACACTAAGTTCAAAGATTCCTCGTTGCCTTTTAAAGCCATGGTGAAAAACGTTCTTTGAAAAATAGTCACCTCCATACATCCTGCTCTTCTTCCAGTGGATGAAAACGCCGACGGTGATGACCAGCACCAGGGGGAGAAGCAGGAGCAGGGTGGTGATGACTGCAGGAGACAGACCCTCAGTTGTGGCATTCTTCTTTTCATTGTCTTTGTCTTTCTCCTTCTCCTCCACAGCTTTGGCCTGCTGAACCAGTGCTGTATCCTTCTCTTCAGTGGTGGGTAGTTTCTGTACAGTCACCTCAGGGGTGTGGACCAACTGCTTGTGGATCGGCTTCAGTTTGGCCTGGACGAACGTCTCGGTTTCTGAAGCGAGCCATTGAAAAGAAGAGTGTTTTCAACATGAATGTGCAATTTGTTCAAGATCAAGGTAAATATGTACTTGTGTCATTTAAACACTTAATCGAAACCGAGCGACTTTTGATGTGAAATGAGAGTTTCGTAGCTAAGCAAGTGGGTAATTAAAGCTTAAAACAGGAGCGCTTTTCCACTCTCACACCATTACGATGTCAGAAAATGTCAGTTATTACGCTGAGATTAATAAAGGAAAATGGTCCGAAGGTATCAACTTGACAGCAATTCTGTTGTCGGCAATGGCTGTCTATGGACACCAATTACAGTCGAGTACACTCGTTTAATTGATTACAGGGAAAAGGCTGTTTTAAACATGCAGCTGGTGACCTAGGTTTGGGTAATCATTAGGCAAATATCTGCTCCCTGCTTAACGTAAATGTTAGAGTTCATCTAAGGCCTCATAAAAGAAGGGTTCAGTCCTCAGTAAATATTTACTGCACTTTGTGTTCGCAACAGCCCTCAAGAGCCTGGCATTTTCTCTACAAGCCTGGACAAGTATAGCTTGACGGCCTAAAATGTCAGCTGACACAACAAATTTTGTTTGTTCCTTCACCCACGACCTGAAAGACCCAAAACACAAAGCAACAAGAAGGACACAAACATGACAAATAGTGTGTCACAAGCAGACATTTAGACAAAAGTGTAAAGAAAACAAAGGATACCTTCAATTTCCTGCACCTCGATTCCTCCCTTTTTAACAGAACGATGCTCTGCTTCTGAAAGGGGAAAATGAGAACAGGGCTCATTTTCTATGGAGTTAACTATTCTCTGTAAGCAACATTTAATAGCTGCCCATTAAGCCACCTTCTATCAAGAGAGCTTATAAAAAGCTGAATCTGTGAAGGTCTGATGGGTTTTATGCCTTGAATAATGTTTTAAAAAAAAAAAAAAAAAAAAGAAAAAGAAAGAAAAAGAAAACTGCAATCCTGGCTATGAGTCATCTCAGGGCTGTATTCAGGATCTTATGAATGCGCAGCCATGTCCTTGCTTCCTCATTACGTATACAAAAGGAAAGGGACGGATGATTGGCATGTGAGGGTGAAAAGCACCACAGATCTCGGCATCTTGACATCGGGTTGTGAAGTACAGCATAAAGTATGAGGCATAATGCAATTCCTTAGACAACAAGAAGAATCTGTAATGTGTGTATATCAGTCAAAATCACCCACCAGGCTGAGCCCCACTGCTCACCGAGGCCAGACTTCACATGCAAGTTAAGTGCTTGGAATTTTAGATATTCCGAAAAGTAGGAATTAAAAATAAATAAATAAATAAATAAAAAAGTAAAAGTAAAATGTCACTCCTTTTGCATTTCAAGTCCATCAAACCCAAGTACAGGTCTAGGACCTCGACAAGGATTATGATTTATGATAGAATGAAAACAGAGAGAAATTCTGCACTTACTTTCCGATGGGACAAACTTTATAACCGTGTCCGAGGCGGCGTCCCCAACAAAGACACTTCCGTTCTTCATGACTACAATGTCGTGAGGCATTTTGAATTTCTAAACCAAATCAAACACACACAAAAGACAGTAACTATCATAACATACTGTAGAGCACTGCTGAAACCTCAAATTAACACTGATTAAAAATGATTACTCAGAAGGCGTTGATGACTTTTCTATAACAGCAGCTCTGACAGTAGTTCTGGCTGCAGGGCAAATCACAGGTTTACATTTTTGCACTCGTTCTAATACATTATCATATCTATTGTAACTTGGGGACTCGTATGGTGGATGTACCACAAAGATTTTTTTTTTTAAATGTGTGTCTAACTGCTGATATGACAACGTTTTGTGAATTGTCTGAAGCGGAACTTTTCTTTTGTCACTACACTGTATCTAAGCACAAGATCTTCAGGACAGAACGGTGTATTTCTTTGCAATATGACAACAAACCAAGCTGAACCTGCTATAAACCTGAGCAATAGCAGGAACTTTGACCATGTTTCATGGATGCTCAACATTATACAACTTAATGATTTATAGTTAAAGTGTCATTCTTTAATTCAATACAATTTTATTTATAGCTATAGAGCTTTTAACAATGGACATCATCACAAAGCTTCACAGAAGTACAGAAATTCCTATTTAAAGGCTTATTAATCTATAAATGTATCCATAAATACACACACAGTGGGACCTTGGATTGCGAGTAACTTGGTCTGCGAGTGTTTTGCAAGACGAGCAAAAATTTTTAATAAATTTTGACCTGGTTAATGAGGGATGTCTTGCAATACAAGTAGTATGCATATGCTTCGTCTGCTGAGCCTCACGTGATCACAACTTCTCTCCCTCTCTCACTCACTGCAGGATTGTGGCTCACTCGTATAGTCAACATCTGTGTTAGCATAGAAAAAGACTGAGGAATCCCTCACTTCACATGAGATCAGGGAGATGTAAAATGTGGGAAAGAGTGCAAAACGTTGTAGAAAAGCACCACCTGAATAAGGCTGTAGCAGTGCGAGCGAGGAATCTGTTTAATGACAATGCAATGTCACATTTCTGCAAAATCCTTGAAAGGAGGCAAAAGCAGTGATCCAGCAGATCCCAGTGACCTCACAGACTGCAATGATTGTGAGTTGTAGTGAAAGTCAAAAGTCAAAGACCTCTCTCCCCTCTCACCAGCCACGATTCTTTTTAAGGGTAAAGTGCAGGTTATTTTGTTTTTGTCAGGTGTGGTGGGGTTGAATAACAAGAAACAGAAACCGAAGAAAGCAAACACGAGAATAGCAAGGCTTGGCAAGAGCGCGGAAAACAGCCACTAATGCTTCGCGACCTTGGCGTGCATGTGTGAGTCTTTTTGTAGTTTCCGCAAGCAGTCCCAATCCGGTACACCTGTCACCACTCATGTGATGTGCTGTGGCGTTGCGGAGGAAAACCAGGAAGTAGTCTTTAGCGTGCAAGTTCCCTGACATGCGTCGCTATTGGGAGTGCTCAGAACAGGTGTGCTGCACATGTGCTCTGCGCGGGCAAATTCATGACAGTTTCATGTATTTTTACTTTATATTTTATATTATATTTTGTCATTTTTATATAAATATTTGTGGGATGTGGAACAAATTATCTAAGTTTCCATTATTTCTTATGGGGAAATTCGCTTTGATATACGAGTGATTTGGATTACAAACATGTCGCCGGAACGAATTATGCTCGCAAGCCGAGGTTCCACTGTACCTAGATATATCCATAATGAGCAAGCCTGTGGCAATGGTGGCGATGAATAACTCCCCAAGATGACAAGAGGAAGAAAAGGGAACTCGTCCTCATTTGGGGGACACCGGATAGTGCCATTATAACTAAATTAATTCAAAATAAATTGTTAGTGGTGGCAATTTGCTGAGGTATAAGAGTAATAAAACATTTTGGGATGTGCTGCTGGACGTTGACGGCAGTAAGAGCATGCCATTGTTGATTATTTTCCTAGAATAGCACATTTTATTCCTTACTTTTATTCTGTATTAATATCTATGGATTAATCTCTGGAGAAAGACAAGGATTTCTCCAATCATGTGTACTGCAATGTTCAGTTCATAGTTTAATATATAGCACTACGGTTTGAGTACAATATCTTTTTTTTTTTTTTACTCAGAACTCAAAACGTAACAGCACTTACACATTCACATCACTAGCTTTATAATTAAACATACTGCCTGTTCAAATCTGCTCACCAAGTGCTCCACTAAACTCAGTCTGCTTTAGCTGATGCTTTAGGCTCGCTCTAACTAGAATTTAATTTGGCTTTCTTAATTCCACATCCACATCCTTCGATCTCTCTGTTCTGGTTCTCTAATGGAAAACATTTGCATTCTGCTCTTATATGCAGTTGAAGTGCTTGCTTCATTTGCAAATGCCTTTATTGTGTCTTTATGTGACAGCTTTTAGCAAAGACAATCTGTATAGGATTGGAAAATGGAAAACAGATTCACTTCAGACAGAACAATCAATCAAGAACAAATGCTCCCAGACTAATCAATATGCGGTCATGGGGAAAGCTGTACATGTCACAGAATGTGCATGCCTGTATATTTGCAGACACATCACACTCTGCGGCAGACTTTATATACTGGCCTCATGAACAAAGTTCAGTCAAAAATTTTCTTTTTACTATTCAGTGACCATGCCACTCTTTTTGAATTTTTGGCTTTGCTACATGTCTTTGTTTAGTTACTGATGAAGTAAATGGACCAAACCAAGTTCTAGCTGACGACTGAAGTCAACACTTTCAGCACAAAGTGCAAAAATCATTCACAAAATCCTTGGGGTCACTGATTGGACTGTCTACTGTCCCCTGTCTCTTAAGGGTTAATTTCAGTGAAGTGCTTTCAAAGTCGAAAAGAAGAAGAAAAAAAAAAAAAAAAATCAACTTTTCACAAAAAAGACACGTCAAGATGTGGTGGATGTGAGAAAAATAAACATGGAGGATAAAACTGGTGAAAAGATTAATCTTGTGAGTGAGTGGATTTACAACACAGTGACTTGAAAATATTTTACTGCCAATATCCCATCAGTGCAATATAAATAAAAATAACAGCCTGCCAATTTTTGGAACATTCATGAGAATGTGATGTGGCATTACACTTTAACTGTGGCTACACAGAGTATTATTATAATAATCATCATCGTCATCGATGTCATCGTCATCATCTAAAATAGATAACAAGGTAGACTAATTAGTTAGCTGACATGACTGTTAAGAGTTATAGTTAAAGTGTGTGATGTTTCAGCACGTAAACATTATGGCTAGAGCTTTTCTGGAGTGTGTGTGTGTGTGGGGGGGGGCGCACCAAGTGGGAAAGCATCCTCATCAACAGTGCCTGAAAAAAGGTTTAAATCGATTTTCCAGTAGAGAGAGGAATAAGGCAAGCATTACCTTCCTCTGATGTAATTCTTGCTCACAGTTAAAATAATGCTTAAACCTGAATGTAAAATATTGCACAAGGCACCATCATAATCCTATCATGTCATGTCTTCCGCAGCGGTAAAAATATCAAAACCAAAGTCATGCAGGCTTATATATTACCTCTGCCCAAAAATCAATCATAACACCATCGACTGCGTAAGAAAGTAAAAAAAATACACGATGCTTTGTATGAGGATAAGAATCTCTTATGTAAGGGGGAGTAGCACTCAAGTCTATGAACCAGTCTCACTCTGTGTGTGTGTGTGTGTGTGTGTGTGTGTGTGTGTGTGTGTGTGCGTGTGTGTGTGTGTGTGTGTGTGTGTGTGTGT
>JAQLOM010000009.1:14358478-14376467 GCA_030068315.1 Chrysichthys thysi | reverse complement strand
TAAAGCGCTGTGTTAGAACTTGTATAATCTGATTTGTCGGCTTTGCTCGGCATGGACATCCCCAGGATGGGTGTTGCTGCTATGCCCGCTGGATACAGCGCTCTGCTTGGGCTGCATTGTCCAGGATAGTCCCGCTGCTTAGGCCTAACAACAGGCCTGTGGAGGCTATCTCACAGGAGCATTCTCTCTAACCTTGTCCATGGGTGCTTGCTCGTTGTTTTTTTTACGATGTATAATTTTTTTTACATTTATTTCAATTCGTAGACGTTTAATTTTGACTTCTGTCATTGTTCATTCATTTCTGAAAGCTTCTCACAACAAACATGTTCTGTGCGATCTGGGAGTATGACTGAACCTACAGTACTCCGTTTTACTTCTTATCCTGTTTTAATTCCCCTTAAATGCCAAACTCTAGGTTTTTTTTTTTGTTTGTTTTAACCAAAATGTCCTTTAGCTGTAAGAGCTACTATCTTGGTAAACGCATGTAATCACACAGGGATCACATAATATAAGCATTGTTGTTGTTATTGTGTAATTCTGTTTAAAAAGAAAATGGCCGCACGGCAATGTCAGTGTGGTGCTAAATTGTCATTTTGTCTCATCTTGGTCAAATATAGCATCTGCCCTGTTGTATTTCTACAGGTGAGCGCTACTGTACAAAGCTGGAGTTTTGGGATATTTGAGGACCTTGTCAGGCCAAATAGCAAACATTGGTTGTTTTGGAGACCCCAGCATTTAAACCACAGCCATGGATGGCCGCAGCGAAGATGAGAGTGTGAGCAACAGCAGCGGAGATTCCAGGTAAAGAAAACTATATACCTGTAAACATTGAGATAAAGTTGGTGAAGCAGTGCAGTTACTTTGCATGTGTGAGACTTGAATTGCTGAATTTTGCAGTTTGATTGGGTTAGACAGGTCCTTGATGGCCCTCTCAATAAACAAAACGATTGAAGTACGGCTCTAGAATGATTGACGACCGCAGAGGCGTTTTGAATGCGCAGACATTAAGTGACGCTCCCGTCATACCCCCTTCTGGTTTCACTGTTTCTAAGGCATGTTAAATGGTGTTTCCTAAAAAGACTCTTTAAAAATAAATAAAAATGTGGTGGTGTGTCATAAGGAGAAATTTTCAGCCATATATCTAACTTGTTGTCTTTTGATAGGTTGTAGTGTAGTTTGATTAATATATAGGATGTTATTATTTTATGGTTAAGGATTATGGTTTTAAAATCTACAGCCTTGCTCTTGTTTGTTTTTTGCATTTATTTGCCGACGTTTTGATCGACCACTCATCATGGTGTTGACTTGGAAATGAAAGTGAAATTAACGTGACTTAGGCAAATAAGGCTCTGCTTGTATCTTGATGTGAAATTACTGTGCGTTTCAGTAACTCGGATGATGAGTCTGGGTCGGAGTCTGGATCTGGTTCCGGCTCTGGGTCCAGCTCCAGCAGCAGCAGCAGCTCCAGTAGCAGCCAGTCAGGGAGCAGCGACTCAGGAAGTGGGTCAGACTCAGGCAGCCAGTCCGATTCTGACTCTGAAAAGTCCAAGGAGAAGAATGGAAAGAATAACCTGAGCAAGATTGATTCTGCAGAGGTAAGCCTTTATGATTTCGTTTGAAAGATTTAATCAGTGTTATTTTGTGGTCACAGATTAGTGCTAAAGTATTGAGTTCTGTGTTTCCGAAAAGCATCTCAGCACATAAAAAGCTGAAAATGATTGTTAGTGACAACATATAATCTACCAGATTACCCTTACAAGGCTTTTGAGAAATTAGGCAATTAAAGGTGAATACCTGACTAATAGTGTTTTGTAAATTACCACATGCTAACTGGAGGCGACTGGCTCCCATTTATTGTGAACCCTCTGGATTTCAGTGTTGTTCAGGAGCAACATCTACCATGGGCCTCACTAATTTTATTTTATTTTATTTTTTTTCCTTAAAAAAAAACAATGTGGCTGATGGGCATCAGTTGTAGTAGATCCGTCCATATCATTAAGAGTCTTGGCCTCAATAATGCTGGAAGTTTTTAGTCATGTAAAGACTTTAAAAATTGTACCATACTAAAGGCAGCTTTAAAAGAGAATCCACACTAAATCAGTCCACAGTAATACACAGTATAATATTCCTGTTTCCCTTGTTGCAGTTTTGGAAGTCTAATCCCAGTATCCTGGCAGTGCAGAGGTCAGCTATGCTCAGGAAACAGCAGCAACAACAGCAACAGAGCTCCTCAAACAGTGACTCAGATGAGGTAGGACTTCACAGGAAGCGTTTCAATAAATCAGTCTTCTGCTTTTGGGTCATCTTTTTTGAATGCATGTTATAGACTTCAAGAATTGTACAAGAGGATATGTATAAAGATGACATTCCAAAAGCCTAACCTAAAGCTGTGTGTATGTTTTTATTGTTAAGGAATCCTCCAGTAGCGATGAGTCAGACGACGACTCTTCGAGGAAACGAAAGAGTAGAGGGTGAGTCCAACCGTTGAGCATCGCATCTATAAATCCATGAGTTCTTGTTATTCAGACATTCCTCAGTTACTAATGAACTGTCAAATGATTTTCTGTGTGACAGGACTGGTTCTGACTCCGATTCTGGTTCTGGTTCTGGATCTGGTTCAGGGAGTGACTCGTCCAGTTCTTCAGCCGAGGAAGAGGCAGAGAACAGTGAAGAGTCTGTTTCAGACTACGAGCCTAGTCACAAAGTTAAAAGCAGGAAGCCACCTAACAAGTATGGCAATATGTCACTGCTTCTAAAGTCAGAATATGTTGAGGCTTCAAGTTGCTTTTTGCACAGAATATCTAACATCTCTGATTTCTGAATATGCTGTTAGTTTTAGGTTCTGGTTTAAAATGTGGCCTGCTCGAATTGTTTCTCTCTTCCAATATCTTTAAAGTTAAGCCATTTGGAATGGTAGGCTGAAAATGGCGAACTACACTATAGCATAATCTTCAAATCAGTCAGAAACAGTCTAGCTGAATCTTTCTTGTTTAAACTGCTTAAAAAATGGAGGATAGAATAACGCTGCAAAAATAAACAGTTTGTACAGAACTCGTAAATCCCAAAACGCCACAGGAAAATACGAAATATCTTGAGCCCAGAAGGTTAATGTTCTTTGGGAGAGATGCTGTTTTGTCATCTGTTAGTGGCCACTTTGTAATCATCTCTCTGATCCTTCAGGACTAGTGCCAGAAATGGAAAAAAGAGCAAGGTTTCAAAAAAGAAGCCTTCAGCCTCTTCATCAGATGAGGAGGACGATTATAAAAAGGCTCTGGCAGGTCCTCGGAGGCAGGCTACAGTGAACGTCAGCTATAAAGAGGATGAAGAACTGAAAACGGACTCTGACGACTTGGTGGAGGTGTGTGGGGAGGATGTCCCACCGCCTGAGGAGGATGAGTTTGAGACTCTGGAAAGAGTGATGGGCATGAGAATAGGACGAAAAGGAGGTAAATGCCTTGCTGAATTTGAGGTTTGCCTGGTCGTTAACAAATGGCTTGTAATTTGAATTCTAGGTTTATGCCAATGGATGTGGGCATTGTTTCTAATATGTTTTCCCAGTCTGGTTTTCAAGGTCTTTTGAAAGGAAGTTTGTTGACTGCATATGTGCATACATTCTGTTTATTGCTTTCGATTTGGTGCTTACAGCCACTGGGGCCACCACCACAGTCTATGCTGTTGAGGCTGATGGAGATCCCAATGTCAGCTTCAACCCAAACAAGCAGCCAGGAGATGTGCAGTACTTGATCAAGTGGAAAGGCTGGTCACACATTCACAACACCTGGGAGACGGAGGAGACGTTGAAGCAACAGAATGTGAAGGGCATGAAGAAATTAGACAATTTCAAAAAGAAGGAGCAGGATAAGAAGAAGTGGTAAGGATTTTATCTGTTGTTATGGCGGTATATCAGAGTTCTCTGCTGGTACAGATGAAGTCGGAGACATTGGTTCCATTTTTCTTGATTCAGGCTCAAAGCTGCTTCACCTGAGGACGTGGAATACTTCAACTGCCAGCAGGAACTCATGGATGACCTGCATTCACAGTATCAGCTTGTGGAGAGAATTATTGGTGAGGAGATACATGACCTCTTTTGGTTTATTGAAGTGTTTGCATGTTTCTTCGGGTCTGACCTCAACTATATATTAATACACACATCACTGTTAATTTTGCAAGGCCATTCAAATCAGAAGTCGGCAGCAGGCTACCCTGACTACTTATGCAAATGGCAAGGGCTTCCATATTCGGAGTGCAGCTGGGAAGATGGGGCACTTATTTCTAGAAAGTTCCAGAAGTGCATAGATGCCTACTTGAGCCGGAACCAGTCCAAAACAATTCCCTCCAGGGACTGCAAGGTAACAGTCTAAAGACTACAATACTCTACAGCAAGCCCAATGAATCTTTAATAAATCTGTGTGCTGCAATGTTATTTAATGGCTGGTTGAAGTGAGGGAATGTGCACTCTTGTTCAGGTTTTAAAGCTGAGGCCACGGTTTGTGCCTATGAAGAAACAGCCTCATTATATCGGCGGGGAAGGACTTGAGCTTCGAGACTATCAATTGGACGGCTTAAACTGGATGGCCCATTCGTGGTGCAAGTATGTTTAGTTGTACATTTAATTGTATGGCTTTCTTTTTGAAGGGTGACTGGTTTTCTTTTAACATGGATAAGTCAGGCACAGTGAGTGTGTTATGCATTAATTACCCTTTGAGTACATGGGACAGCCCTTCATTGAGCATCTTGCATTCTTCAAGAAGAACAATACTAGAATGAGATACTTGTGTAACATATACTGGCGCAATTGTAAATATAATGGAACCTTGGATTGCGAGTAACTTGGTCTGTGAGCGAAGAATCTGTTTAACGACAATCCAGTGTCTCATTTCTGCCAAGTCTTCAAAAGGAGGCAAAAGCAGCGATCATTGGATAGTTTCCTTGTTAGAGTCACACGAAAAGAAAAAGATCCCAGTGAGCCGACAGACTGCAGTGATTCCGTGAGTTGTAGTGAAAGTCCTCAGTCAGTTGTGGTGGGGTTGAATAACAAGAAACAGAAACTTAGTCAGAACTGGAGAAAACAAACACAGGAATAGTAAGTCTTGGCATGAATGTGGAAAATGGCTACTAATGTGTGCTTGCGTGAGTCTTTTTATAGCTCCCACAATCAGTCCCAATTCAGTACACCTGTCGCCACCCATGTGCCGTGGCGTTGCGAAGGAAATCCAAGAAGTAGTCTTTAGCGTGTGAGTTCTCTGACATGCACCACTATTGGGAGTGCTCAGAACAGAGCACATGCGCTCATGGGCAGATTCATGACAGTTTTGTGTATTTTTACTTTATATTTTGTATTATATTTTGTCATTTTTATATAAATATCTGTGGGTTGTGGAACAAATTATCTGAGTTTCCATTATTTCTTATGGGGGAAACCCGCTTTGATATGCGAGTGATTTGGATTACAAGCACATCTCCGGAACGAATTATGCTTGCAATCCAAGGTTCCACTGTATTAAGATATTTATGGCAGACTTTAATTTGACCACCTTTGCACTGTTTGAGTCATGCTAATTATCTTCTTCTTCTACCAGAGGGAACAGTTGTATTCTAGCAGATGAGATGGGCCTTGGAAAGACCATTCAGACCATCTCCTTTCTGAATTACCTGTTCAATGAGCACCAGCTCTATGGACCGTTCCTCCTGGTGGTTCCCTTGTCTACACTCACTTCCTGGCAGAGGGAAATCCATCTCTGGGCCCCACAGATGAACGTAGTGGTCTACCTGGGTGACATCAGCAGCAGGAACATGGTAAGATGCTGCAAACTATATGCAAGTTGTACTGACTGTGAGATTAGAGAGAGTATTATTTATTATTTAGTAATGTAATCATGTCATAATTCCGTTTGCTGTGAAATCATATAACTGACCACATTATTTATCAGAATATTACAACAGTGCAGAGATCACATTTTAGCAAACATGCATTCTGTTCTCCATCATGGTGCTGCTTGAGTGGTGGTTGTTATTGGAAAGATCAAGGCCTTTATTTTATGAGGCATTGGGTTTGAAGCGATGTATTAATAATTGTTGTCCCGGTCTTTAGATCAGAACACACGAGTGGATGCATTCCCAGAACAAGCGGCTAAAGTTCAACATCCTTCTCACAACGTATGAAATCCTCCTGAAAGATAAGGTATGACATGGACTTAAAATTCTGGCTCGTATATGCCCGTTAACATTGATTTACCTGTCCTCTGTTGGGTTCTGACTTTGTTTCATTATCCTTAGTTTCAAAACTCAGACAGAAATTTGGTAGAAGTACAAATTTAAAAGGCTGCTGTGTATTTCTCTAGTCATTTCTTGGGAACGTGAGCTGGGCATTCATTGGTGTGGACGAGGCCCACAGGTTGAAGAATGATGATTCCCTTTTGTACAAGACAATGATTGATTTCAAGTCCAACCACCGGCTCCTTATCACAGGAACACCTCTGCAGAATTCCCTCAAAGAGCTATGGTCTCTCCTCCACTTCATCATGCCAGAGAAGTATGAGTCCACTGTAATAATCGCCACTGCTCACTATACAACATGGACATTTACTTTTCCGTTTAATGAGCTAATCAGTATTTCTTCCTGTTTTGTTGTTCATTTCTGCCCTGTTTGGCTTAACTTGGTTATACAATTTAGATTTAATTGGGATATTTGTTTTTCAGATTTTACTCGTGGGAGCGGTTCGAGGAAGAGCATGGTAAAGGAAGGGACTCAGGCTACACTAGCTTGCACAAGGAGCTGGAGCCTTTCTTGCTAAGAAGGGTCAAAAAGGATGTGGAGAAGTCACTGCCTGCCAAGGTGGAACAGATCCTTAGAGTGGAGATGAGTGCCATTCAGAAACAGTACTACAAGTATGATTGCATCACATGCACGTTTGACTGCCCACTTTCATGTCTATTAAATAAAGAGATTAAACATTACTAACATTTCATATTGCTTTGGAAAGTGCTGCATTTTCTTCAGGACAATGGCACAGGATCATCAACTGTTTGTAGGTGGTTGTGAGTAATGGAATTCGTTTAATTTTTCGTAGGTGGATCTTGACAAGAAACTACAAGGCACTCAGCAAAGGCACGAAAGGAAGCACGTCTGGTTTCCTCAACATCATGATGGAGCTGAAGAAGTGTTGTAACCACTGCTACCTCATCAAACCGCCAGAGGACAATGAATTCCACAACAGAGCAGAGGCCTTGCAGGTATGTCTAACAGAGCAGTGAAATATTGGTGAACATACACCTGAGATTTTTTTAGATTTAAAAAAATTGTATCTTATTGTTTGTGTAGCACCTGATCCGCAGTAGCGGGAAGCTGGTACTTCTGGATAAGCTCCTGGTGCGGCTGAAGGAACGTGGCCACCGTGTACTCATCTTCTCCCAGATGGTCCGGATGCTGGACATCCTTGCAGACTACCTGAGGAGCCGTCAGTTCTTATTCCAGGTGACCAGAGTACTTTGGCTCTGTCTGACTTTTGTGTTCCAACAATGGACCTGTCACTGAAAATGTTTGGTTCATTAGCCTGATATTGATATGCATGTGGTCTTGCAGAGGTTGGATGGATCCATCAAGGGCGAGATGAGGAAGCAGGCGTTGGATCATTTCAATGCAGAGGGTTCCGAGGTACTTGCATAAATTCTCTGCTCTTTTGCCCAATATGTGCAAGTGTTTTCAGACTGAATATGAACATTAAATCATGACCGTTTTTTCCTCTTCTTTTTTTTCCAGGACTTCTGTTTCCTGTTGTCCACAAGAGCAGGTGGCCTGGGCATTAACCTTGCTTCTGCAGATACCGTGGTCATCTTTGACTCAGACTGGAACCCCCAGAATGACCTGCAGGCTCAGGCCAGGGCTCACAGGATAGGACAGAAAAGACAGGTAAACTCCTTTTCAAGATTACTCTGCTCGGAGGTGTGTATAAAAGTTGTAAATAAGAGTGCCCTTGTTTATCCTAAAACTTGTTTTTCAAGTTAAATCTCACTTTATAATGATTCACCATTCTATCTACTGTTATGTTTTGCAGCATTATCAAAACAATCTTAAAATGTCCTTTAATTTTTTTCAGGTGAATATTTATCGTTTGGTGACTAAAGGGTCTGTGGAAGAAGACATCATTGAGAGAGCCAAGAAGAAGATGGTGCTGGATCACCTTGTTATTCAGAGGATGGACACTACAGGGAAAACAGTCCTTCATACCGGTGCTGCTCCGTCTAGGTAACTTTACCACTCAGCACTACTGGCTTGTTGATGTTCCTATATTTCTGAATGAATGGACCCTCAAGGCTTAATACTCTAGGGAGTCAGGGATTATCGCCAGAAACTGGGGTCCTGATGTAATGTTACAGAAAATGTTTAAAACCCTTGACTTTGCTTGCTCCGTAGATAAGCAGGGAATTAAACCCGTTATGTCACTTGTGGCTCTCTAAATGGTTTGCAATGTTTTTTATTTTTTTGGTTTTTATAGCAGTTCCACCCCTTTCAACAAAGAGGAACTGTCTGCTATTTTAAAGTTTGGTGCTGAAGAACTTTTTAAGGAGCCGGAAGGTGAAGAACAAGAGCCCCAGGTATGTTGATCTGCAATGGCATGTAACCCATAAAACAGTATAAAATAGTTTGGCCTGAACAGAACTTAGAGTAATTGTATGCTTAAAAAAATGTCTGTAGGAGATGGATATTGATGAGATTCTGAAGAGAGCAGAAACCAGGGAAAATGATCCTGGTCCGTCTACTGTAGGAGAAGAACTTCTCTCACAGTTCAAGGTTTGTAGATGTAATTAATCTGTTGTGGCAGGACACTCTTGTCCACAGAATGATCCAAGTTTAAAGGGGGCATCACTTCTCTTGCTTTAATTATTTCTTCCTCCCTCCTCCAGGTGGCAAACTTTTCCATGATGGAGGAAGAAGATATGGATACAGATGCCAACCAGAAGAACTGGGATACAATCATCCCAGAAGAGCAGCGGAGGAGACTGGAGGAAGAGGAGAGGCAGAAGGAGCTGGCAGAGATCTACATGCTGCCCCGCATGAGGAACTGTGCCAAACAGGTTAGAGGAAATTCATACTATATCAGTCTCCGTGAATGTGATTACAGTTAGATGGTGTTTTCTGTTCTTTTAGTCAGCATTATACGGATAGATTTGAGCAGAATGGGAGAGTGCTTGCAAGTCTGAATCAGACAAATTTTAATTAAATCCAAGTTTGTTTGCATTTTTTTTAATGCAGACATTAAAGTTTATGCAGATGGATTAATTAGTAGAAAAAGAGGAACTGTAAATGTGACTGGTTTCATTTACTGTCTAAGAATGGACCTATCTTGAGTTATTTACTTACATGCAGTACGTCCCACTTCATGAATTTCCAATAGTATTGCACTTAGCCCGTTTTTAGCGCCCCTGGCCTGCTGTGTTAGTCTGAAGGCATCCAGGAAAAGAAAGTGCAAAGGAAGAAAAACAACTTCAAAAAGACAAACAATTACTGAAAATGATTTCCAAGGTCTAAAATTCCTTATAAAGCTTCCTTGCTCACTTCTAGACTATTTAAAAAATCACAGGAGGTATGCAAAATGTCAAAATTGTCACGAAACAGTATTTAAAATCGCATCTTGGCAGTAATGCTGATTTATTTTCATAATGATTTTTTTAAATAGGTAAGCTTTAATGGTAACGAAGGCAGACGGAGCCGGAACAGACGATACTCTGGCTCCGACAGTGACTCTGCCTCAGACCGAAAGAGGCCCAAGAAGCGAGGCAGACCACGAACTATTCCTAGAGAGAACATCAAAGGCTTTAGTGACGCTGAAATACGAAGGTAAAAGTCGCTCTTTGTTGCTAAGCCCCATACGTCAACCACTATTGGAATGTTAAACGTGCTATTTTTAAACCCCTGCCTTGAACTTGGAATTTAAAACGTCTCCAGAAGTTTCAATTCACTGCCATACCTTTTTCCTACAAAGGTTTATCAAGAGTTACAAGAAATTTGGAGGCCCCTTGGAAAGGTATTTTTCTTTTTTTGGAGTAAATAATTTAGTGCACAGTTGCTACCATATCTTTTCCCTTGCCCTCACTGACTTTATGCAACAGGCTGGATGCTATTGCACGGGATGCTGAGCTGGTGGATAAATCAGAGCATGACCTGAGGCGGCTAGCAGAAACGGTGCACAATGGCTGTGTGAAAACCCTGAGGGAAAATCCATGTGGACCAGAAAAAAGCTCAGGTATGTTGGTAATGTGCAGTTTGATGGCCAGTTAGTGACTCCTCATTAATGAGCAGTAAATTTCTGTGTCATGTAAAGAACTTTATCATTTTGATCTGTTTCTGCTTTTTCTCTCTTTTGTGTTTTTAGGAGGCAGGCGTGGGAAGGTGAAGGGACCTACCTTCAGGATCTCAGGTGTTCAAGTCAATGCAAAGTTAGTAATCTCACATGAGGAGGAACTGGCCCCTTTGCACAAAGCCATTCCTGCTGACCCAGAGGAAAGGAAGAGGTACTTTACTGTTCATAATTGTCGTACTTAAGTCATTATATTGGTTTTCATTTGCCAACCGTGATTAAACCGAGTGCCATTTGGACAGATATATGCTTCCGTGCCATGCAAAGGCAGCTCATTTTGACATTGAATGGGGCAAAGAAGATGACTCCAGTCTTCTTATTGGGATTTATGAGTACGGCTATGGGAGCTGGGAAATGATTAAGATGGATCCAGACCTTAACCTCACCCATAAGGTACATAGATTTGTGTTCGGTTTTTAACTTCATGTGATTGTGCATTAGCAACTTTTGCTTTGTCCTTGTTTTGCCTCATTTTAATCTGTTAAATTGTCACTGGTGTGAAAAGCTTTTACCAGATGACCCTGATAAGAAGCCACAGGCCAAGCAGCTCCAGACACGAGCCGACTACCTCATCAAATTACTCAGCAAGGACCTCGCCAAAAAGGAGGCCCAGAGGCAAACGGGCATGGTGAGAACGCTGTTTAATCTTGAATCAGTCACAACACTGTGTTCTGGCTTTAGTCTTTTGATGTGCTCGGCCTTGCTATTTTAACTGCCTTTTTTCCCCCACTTTCCCAGTTATGCTCTATTTAGGGTAAAGGCCGCAGGCTGTTGTCTTTTACCCATGTTATTTTTGAAGATCCTCTTTTTACAGTCCATACATATTATTGTATACCATTGTAAACAGTCAGTTATGAGATCAAAGCGTGTTCATGTTCATATTTCATCTGGAGCTTTAATTATTGTCACAGGTGGCAACAGACTTTTAGTCCTTTTCAGCTCAATTAACAAGAACGGGCAAGCCTAGTTGAGCTGTGCCACAAATTCGGTCTGTCGGGAAATTTCTTGTTAAACCTTGAGCTTGCCACTGAAAACATGGGTCTACAGGGTGTGCTAAAATTAAATGGAAATGTCTAGCATTGCCCTTTGCAGGTAGCTAACAGTTGAAATTTGAGTAGGTGTTAAGTTAGAGTAGAGTAAAGAGTTTCATTTGGAATTGTTTTGATTGAAATAAAACATTTTCAGCATAACCATCTTGTGTTTGTTGGGGCTTTGATCTCAGAGGGGCATATTTTGGAACCTGCTTTCAGACTAGACAGGCTTGAAGAGCAGATTAATTTCTGAAAAGATAAATTCTAAATTTAAATAAATGTAAATTCTAGGCTGCAAGTCACCAGCATTCCTAACCAACTGCATGTCTGTTTATTCTTAAAGAAAACAACCACCTAACATTTTTTAACCTTTTGATAAAATTGGAAAGTATGTATTTTATTAGTGGGGGGGGAAAGCGGCCTGTCTTTAGAGGAGCAAGTCATTTATTTGTGCATCCTGTGAGACTGACAGTCTTACCACAGTATTTGATTACCACAGTATTTGAAAACTCTGGCTTTCCATGTTTAGTGATATGACCAAGCCTCAAGGCTATAAGATGTACTGCCACCACCACGCATTCTATAAACGTTAACATTTACATACAGACCGACCTGGTTGTGGTTATATTGTGCTGTGAATGGCCCCAGGAGCTCCTAGCATCATGACAGATAAAAGGAAAGCTAAAAAAAAAAAAACTTTATTAGTTAATTTAGGAGAACTTCTGGTTCCTATCATTAATCAGTGAGACAGCTTGGCTATGTTGTCCTGTTGGTTTTTAAGGAGGCTGTAAAACAATAGGAAAACTGTTAATGTTGCTCTTTTGAATTTATGCATTATTTCACTTCCTATATTGAGAGAACTCTGTGCCACAAGTGGCTTGTGCATGAGTACTCAGGAAGCCACTTCCTCCCTAGGGTGCCTGTGACATTTACTCTCTCCTGTCTTTCAGATTTTAATGGTTTGTTCTGTACATTAACAAATTTACTGTTGGAACCTTTTTTTGTGTGCTGCAGACTAATTCCCGAAAACGGAAGCCGCGGGGAAAGAAGAACAAAACTGTGAAACCGAAAGTGGATGAAGTGGCCTATAGTCTGTCTTCTGCTCCTCCGTCAGAGAAGAGCTCAGAAGATGAGGATGACAAGGAAGATGAAAAGGTCTGTAATGCTGACTGGTATAGAGTTGGCTGTTTTTGTCTTTTTGCCTTCAATTGTTTTCTGAAGGACAGGCTTTACTTTATGGGGTCCCCCCCTTCCTCCTCTTTTTATATTATAGCATTTTTCTCTGATTACTCTGCCCCCACAGTTTGTCCTAACCAGTTTCTTCCCTTTTCTGTTGACCAGATCTTGATTTGCTAAGTGCTTATTTATGATTTAAGGGAGGTTATATTACAGAAATTTTAATGCTTTTGCAAACTAAGGACAAGAAGCAAGTGAACTGGGAAGCTGCTTTACAGTCATTTTACCAGTTATTACCTCTTGAGTGCACCTTAACCTTGTTTGCTTCATTTGTGGAAGACTTTGATTTTGTAATTAAATGCCCACAAGCACCATTTGATTTTAGCGATGAGCAAATGTCAGCATTGTTTCCTGGTAAATAAAGCTTAATGATTGTCCCTGTGAGATGCAAACACTGGTTCAGGGTAGAAGATTAAAAGCATTGCTGCATTGTCACATATTCCCTCTTCCCTCACAGGACTCCCCACCCACCAAGCCGCCACCCAACAGAAGGGGACGAACTTCTGATCGGGTGGTGAAGGAGGAGGAGGATGACGAAGAAGAGGAGGAGGAGGAGGACGAAGAGGAACCAGAGCCAGAACCCCATGTCAAAGAGCCAGAGGAGGAGATAAAAGAGAGGGAGATAAAGAAAGAGCTCAAAAAGGAGAAGAAAGAGGAAGGTCGGGACAGCAAAGACAAAAAGGAACCCAAAGAGAAAAAGGAGAGCAAGCCTGTGGAATACAGATCAGAGGAGTCCTTCACAGAGAGGGTAATTAAAGAAAAAACGATTTTTAAAAATCATCTTCTTTTAACGCTCTGAAAGGTATAGTGGAGTACTTAAGCTTGACTAAGTAGTTGAAACCTTGAAAATCTGATTGGCTGCGACTATTCCTAATCATTTCTTTTTCTATTTAAAAAAAAAAAAATAAAAGACTCCAGAGATGAAACCTGACATTCGGGAAAAGAGCAAAAAGGCAGACACGCCTGTCCATATCACTGCTGGAGGAGAGACTGTTCCAGTCTCTGAGGAATCTGAGGAGCTTGACCAGAAGACCTTCAGCGTGGTGAGTCACAGCTCTTGGTCCTTTCCACAGTCTTAACTTGTACCTGCTGATTTAATGCTGCGAACTGCGCCCTCAGATTCACACACGCGTTTAACCTCAGCATGTGATTGCTTTAACGCGCTGTTCTGAATAGGAGCAGCATTTATCACTCGCACTATAGTTGATTTAACAGCTTATTTGCATTTTTTTTTCACTCAATTTGATGTTTATATTCAGTGGTGGGTGCATTGAATGAATAACATTTACCCATGCTTTAGTAACGAGAGTTCATGCCAGGAAGTCCCTTAATTTACCTTTTATTTAAGTTTAACTTTAATTTAAGTGTTTAACCCTGTGCTAAACAGTGTAAGGAGCGCATGCGGCCTGTGAAAGCAGCCTTGAAGCAGCTGGATCGTCCTGAGAAAGGGCTTTCTGAACGTGAGCAGCTAGAGCATACACGGCAGTGCCTAATCAAAATTGGAGACCACATCACAGACTGTCTAAAAGAGTACACAAACCTCGAACACATCAAGCAGTGGAGAAGGTGTGTATAGTTTGCTATGACAGCTTTTCTCAAAATGTACACAACGAAGGCTGAAAAAAAAAAGAAGCTTGAATTAAGGATTTCAGTTGGAATACGTTTCTAAATACTTTGTCTCGTATCATTACAGAAATCTTTGGATATTTGTTTCCAAATTTACGGAATTTGATGCAAGAAAACTGCACAAGTTATATAAGCATGCAATCAAGAAAAGACAAGAAAATGCTCAGGTATGTGTCTGCCTTCAACAGTATTTTATTGGAGGATGTAATCAACTAAAATGGGAACTGTAATTTAAAGACCGCTTTGTGCTTGTTATGAAGAAAAATGTATGCATTTTTTTTTACATATTGTATTTTTATGTCACGATATTTATGATTTGTGTTCATTTCAGGCAGCGGACCAAAACACTAGCACTGTAAATACACAGGCCTTTAGACATGCAGGTATGTCTCTTATCACTCTTTATCACTTGGGCGAGCCATTTTATACTTATTTTTCTCTTAACATGTGGCATGTTGGTTTGTAAATTGTCTCCCAATAAGAGTGATGAGATTTGTAAACCTAAGGATAAAATAAACGAACTAGTAAATCACTGATAAAAGCCTTAAAACAATATCTTGGTTAAAAAAAAAAAAAATTGTGTTGAAAGTAGTGACATTTTCTCCTCCTTGCCCATGGTCTCAGACATTGAGCGGTTAAAGGACTCTCAGCAGGACGAGAGCAGTAGAGACAGCTACGGTTCAGACCGACACCACTCGAGCTCGCGCAGCCACGAGCAGAGCAGGGAGCGCAACTCCAGTGACTCGTACAGGAAAAGCTCAGATTCCAGGAAGAGGCCGTACTCATCCTTCAGCAACGGCAAGGACCACAGAGAGCGAGACCACTACAGAGAACGCCAGGACAGCAGGTCGGTCACAGTCATGTAGAATACATGTACTTAAAGATCTGGCTGAAGCAAATTAAAGCTTTCAGATTATATTTAAAATTGCCTTCATATTGTATTTCATGAATATTTAATTAGTTTACATATCCACCGATGGAGCCAACATTCTCAGTACTACTGCCATGTGTTTGCATCATGGAACATAAAAACTGATGCTTTCTTCTGAGGTTAAGAAATGCAGGAGGCAAGATCTTGCTTTTTAAAGTCCCAGGAGAGGGCCGGTAACCCACAGAAATAAATCTGCCTCCCACAGTAGTGAAACTGAATCCAAAACCCACTTTCTGCTTACTATATAAGAACAGTGTGGGTTTTTGTTTTTAGAATTAAAATAAAAATAAATGAATAAATAACAAAAATTGGGGCAGGGGGTAGCTCAGGAGGTTAAGACGTTGGACTACTGATAGGAAGGTTGGGAGTTCAGATCCAAGCACCGCCAGGTTGCTACTGCTGGACCCTTGAGCAAGGCCCCTTAACCTTCAACTGCTCAGTTGTATAAATGGGATAAATGTAAGTCGCTCTGGATAAGGGCGTCTGCCAAATGACACTATTGTAATGTTTGTAAACTCTTGCTGTAAACTCTGAATTGTAGGTGTGAAGTATTACGCTACTTTAAACAGGAAGATAGGATCTGATAGTCTGTAATCTCAATGCACAGCAGTTTCCATTTCTTATTGCAAAGTTTGTATAATCTTTCAAATTAATTTCCTCGTACTTTTGTCTTCCCACAGATACTACAGCGACAGCAAGCATAGGAAGCTAGACGATCACCGTTCTAGTCGGGACAACTGGTCAGACAACAACAATAAGGAGCGTGGACACTCGGAGCACCGTTTCCACTCGGATCACCGCTCCAGCTCCGACTACAGCCACCACAAGGCCTCTCGTGACTACCGTTATCACTCAGACTGGCAAATGGAACAGCGTGCATCAGGTAGTGGGCCACGTTCTCCTCGAGATCAGAGGTCACCCTACGACTCCCGATCGCCCATGGGCCACCGGTCACCCTTTGAGTACTCTTCTGAGCACAAAACCACACCCGAGCAGGACTGGAGCAGTCGTAGGACATAGCGTTCAATCAGCCATAGATACACAAACGCAGGAAATGCCTTATGGGACTTTTGGCCGCTGTACTGCGCACCTGAGCTTCTCTTTGAGGTTTGGTGCACTCCTCTCCTCTCCTCCAGGCTAAGTTTGAATAACTGGGGAGTGAACAAAAATTACATATTTTTCTATTTAATAGTCCTGCTGCGCCATTTCCTAGGTGCAGTAGTGTGAGGTTTCATTTTTAATTATTTTTATAAAGTGACTACTTTTTTTTTTTTGTTTGTTTGTTTTTTGTGGACAAAAGAATCCTAAACGCTCGTGTTCCACCGCTACCTGCGACACTGGATCCTGGCATTGACTTACCACATTTGTAATGCAGCTTTTGACTTAAAACAGAAGTGTTTGAACAGAGGAAACTAGCATAATGTACTGTCTTGATACTGGGCTGAGAGTTTAAAGGGTCTCTCTTCTGAGTAACCTGAAGGACTGGGGTTCACCTTCCAAAGTACCTCGTTTACAATTCATTTTTTTTGTTTTGTTTTTTCTTTTTTTTTTTTTTCTTTTTCATGTGACCACCATGCCGCCATTTTATGTATCTTTGCATCATGCTTGAATTATTTAATTCTCAGCTGTAACATAATCTGGGTTTTGCAAGCATCTGAAGTTGTCATTTTCGTAAAATTGTACTACTGTAAATTATTGTATAAAAGTAAATTGAATGGGATTTTTCTTCTCAGGCTTTTTTTTCCTCTTTAAACTAGTCGTTCCCTTTCCCTATCAACTCAGGCTTTTTTTTGTCAGTTGTATTGATTTAACATTTCTATGTCCATAGGGCAATTTATGTAAATGATGTTATTTACAGTGTAATTTGGGGAAAGGCGAAACTAATCTATTTGTGTATTCCTGTGAAAATGCTTCCTTCAATCCCAGGTTTATTTTTATTTTTCAGATTCACACGTTAATATCGAAGTTGTTTGGCAAAAAACAAAACAAACAAAAAAAAAGCCTCACTGAAATGGTAACATCATGTCAGGAAAAACCAGTGAGGGCGTGATTATAAATAGGAGGCACTTATGTGAACTTGAAGTAATTTTCTTTTTCTATGAAATTCCATCTTTCCTTTTTCTTTCTACATAAATGTAGGCAATAATGTAAAATCTTCTATGCAGCCCAAGTGAATTTCTGGTGAACGGCCCAATCAAGTCAAAATGCTGTTACAGTACACACTGTATATAGATCTGCTCTATATTTCAAATCAGATTTACACTGAAAATGCATGGATTTTAAAAAAAACAAAACAAAACAAAAACAAATAATTGTTTTATATAATTGTTTATAAAGTCATTAAACTCAAATCACTGTTTTCACCTGGAACATGGCTGTTGGCATCAGTTTACATCATTTAAGGTTTTTTTTTTCCTCCCTCCTGCATTTCTGAAAGCTGTACAGTGTTCAGGTTTGTGTGTGTGACAATGAAAATTCTCAGTGTTCAGGTTTCTCTGTGTGTGTGCGTGCTACTTAAGAGGATGAACATTCTCAGTATTTAGGTTTGTGTGCGTGTGAATTTTCATCCTGTTAAACAGCACAAAAACATGCATGCACACACACAAACCTGAACACTGAATTTTAATCCTATAAAACACCACACATAGTGTTCAGGTTTCTGTGTGTGTGTGTGCGCGCTGTTTAACAGGATGAACATTGTCAGTGTTCAGGTTTCTGTGTGTGCTGTGGAACAGGATGAACATTGTCAGTGTTCAGGTTTCTGTGTGTGTGTGCGCTGTGTAACAGGATGAACATTGTCAGTGTTC
>JAQLOM010000009.1:14348010-14358378 GCA_030068315.1 Chrysichthys thysi | reverse complement strand
TGTTCAGGTTTCTGTGTGTGCTGTGTGCGCGCTGTGTAACAGGATGAACATTGTCAGTGTTCAGGTTTCTGTGTGTGTGTGTGCGCGCTGTGTAACAGGATGAACATTGTCAGTGTTCTTGGTTTCTGTGTGTGTGTGTGTGTGTGTGTGTGTGTGTGTGTGTGTGTGTGTGTGCGCTGTGTAACAGGATGAACATTGTCAGTGTTCAGGTTTCTGTGTGTGTGTGTGTGTGTGCGCTGTGTAACAGGATGAACATTGTCAGTGTTCAGGTTTCTGTGTGTGCTGTGTAACAGGATGAACATTGTCAGTGTTCAGGTTTCTGTGTGTGTGTGTGTGTGTGTGCGCTGTGTAACAGGATGAACATTGTCAGTGTTCAGGTTTCTGTGTGTGTGCGCTGTGTAACAGGATGAACATTGTCAGTGTTCAGGTTTCTGTGTGTGTGTGGTGATGAACAGTCTCCTCCATCCGGTTACTCGTCTGTGTCACGTGCGCCACTGTTCCACGTCTGGGAGCCACAACACCGCGCTAAAAGGCCGTGGGCGGGGCCAACATCCCCGCTCGTTCCTGATTGGTTCGAGACACCGCGTCATATCCCGCGCGACACCATAAACACAAAAACAGACGCCATTTTTTTATGGAAAGCATTTCTGAGTAGTTCTCTCTTTAAAATGGAGAAAACCGAGCCGTGGCACAACAAGGAGACGAAGACACTGCTGGGCATCTGGTCAGAGGACGAGGTGCAGCGGGAGCTGGAGGGAACTGTGAGGAACCAGAAAGTCTTCCAGAAAATCTCGCAGCGCATGTGGGAGCTGGGCTACAACCGCAGCCCGGACCGCTGTCGGGTCAAAATCAAGAAGCTGAAACAAGACTACAGGAGACTGAAGGAGTACAACAAGAGGACCGGCACCAGCCGCAAAAAGAACCAGTGGTACGACGCGCTGGACGCTGTTCTGGGACGCAGGACGGAAAGCACAGGTGGGACAGCCGAGTCGTCCACGTCCCTCCTGGAGTCTGGGAGCACCTGTAACGGCGTGGAGGACAGAGGAGACACCGAGGACGACGACGTGCTATCAGGTCAAACCACCAGCCACGACTTTGGTATACACCGCCTCTGCGTGTGCTACAGCATCAGTGTGTGTGCATGGCTCACCTGTCTGTAAGCTCACACCTGTAACCCATCCTGTCTTCTTGTCCTCCAGTCTGTATGGATCATGCAGAGGACAGGAGCAGAGCCAGGATCAGTTCACCTGCACTTCCGGTCACATTACCCCTGTCCCCAGGACTGTCCTCTCCTGCGTCCAGTAACCTTACAGCCGAGGAGGCCCGACCTTCCCTACCCCGGGTCAGAGGTGAGAGACCCTGCAGGGGAGTTTAGGTCCCAGGGCGGCTGGGGTAAGAGCATGAGTGTGGACTCTAGAGACAACAAAACACAAAGGCCTGTCCCAGCAATTAGGTTGGAGGTTATAAGGGTGGTGTTTTTAAACCAATGTGAGAATTGAGAAGAACAAAAAGCTTGGAGGGATGACCAAGAAAAAAAAAATGCCATGTGTGTGAGATACGTCAAGGAGTTTCTGTGTATCACGGGGTTTAGGTTTGTGAACAAGTTTTTCAGCAAAACACTAACTCTTGTTGCATTTAAGAAAGATAAAAAAAAAAAAAAGCCAACCAAAAAAAAAAAAAGAGTACTTACTGAGGGGGAACAAAAAAAAGTGGAACCTTGCATTGCGAGCATAGTTCGTTCCGCAGACGTACTTGTAATCCAAAGCGGGTTTATCTATAAGAAATAATGGAAACTCAGATAATTCGTTCTATGACCCACAAATATTTATATAAAAATTACAAAATAAAATACAAAGTAAAAATGTATAAAATATTGTTGCGCACCTGTTCTGAGCTCTCCTAATAGCGTCGCATGTCAGAGAACTTGCGTGCTAAAGACTACTTCCTGGATTTCCTCCCAACGCCATGGTGCGTCACATGGGTGGCACCACGTGTACCGGATTGATTGTGGGAGCTATAAAAAGACTCGTACATTAGTTGCCATTTTCCGCGCTCTTGCCAAGCCTTACTATTCTTGTGTTTGCTTTCTCCGGTTCTGACTGAGTTTCTGTTTCTTGTTATTCAACCCCACCACACCTGACAAAAACAAAATAACCTGCACTTTACCTTTAAAAAGAATCGTGGCTGGTGTGAGGGAGAGGGGAGAGGACTTTCACTACAACACACGGAATCACTGCAGTCTGTCGGCTCACTGGGAGCTTTTTCTTTTCGTGCGAGTTTAACAAGGAAACTATGCAATGATGGCAGCTTTTGCCTCCTTTTGAGGATTTGGCGGAAATACAACATTCACGCATCATTAAACAGATGAGTGAGCACACACTAACAGTGTATGCTAGCCCAGATGTTGACTGTATGAGTGAGTGAGGAAAGTTGTGATCATGTGAGGCTCAGCAGGTGAATACTACTTGTATTGCAAAACCTCAAAATTTAGTAAAACCTTTTGCTCTTGGGAAACACACGCAGACCAGGTTACTCAGTCCAAGGTTCCACTGCGTGTGTGTGTGTGTATACACTGATCCCTCACTTATTGTGGGAGTTAGGTTCCAGAACCCACTGCTAAAAGTGAAAATCGGTGAAATAGCGACCATGTAATAATATGGTTATTTTTATTTACTTATTTATTTTATATTTTAAGCCTTTATAAACCCTCCCATTACCTGCACAGTTATACAGCATAACCCTTTATGCTCTCTTAGACATTACAAAAAAATATGCAAAACAATTTTAAAAACACTTATTTTTTCCTGGTGAAGAACATCGTGATAGGCAGTTGCTGGTGCTGTCTTTTCCTTTGATTCAGGAGGTTTTTATAAGACTTCCATGGCACCATCAAGAGTATTTCTGAACTGCAAAGAGCAAATCATTTGTGGGTCCTATTCTTCAACCGATGACTTGCGCTCTTTAGCTAACCCAAAAATGGTGGTGAGGTGCTCGAGGGTTAGGCCTTGTTCTGGCAAGTCCATTGTTTATTTTTATTATTACTCTGTATTTGTAACTTTTTGGCGAGCAATGGCTACCAAAATGATGTACAGTGTATTATCTGATATTTTCAAAAAAAAAAAAAAAAGCACCATCACCAACAAACGATGCTCTCAAGCGAATGCGAGGCTGAGACTGAAGCGTTACCCTTTGTTTCCGCTTAGAGACAGCTGAGTGCCGCGTGACTCATTTCCCCGCACATACAATTTATGTTAGGTCGGCATTCACAGTTCAACTTCTGAGATTCAGATTGAGTTCTAGGTCATTTTTTTTGCGATCTGGTTGGTTTGACTTTTAAGAAATTTGAGTTCTAGTGAGTTCAAGTACTGAGGTGTGTGTGTGTGTGTGTTTAATTTCTTAGATTCAAAGCAAAAAAGCAACTTTAAGACACAAGGTCAAATAGCACCTCAATTGTGCAATTACGCCATTAATGAAAATTATGTTGCAAGGTATACTCCACTCTGAATCCAAATTTCTGCATGTGCTTGACTTCCAAAAATGGCCTGAGCACATTACTTCATATCTTACAGTTGTTTTTTTTTTCTTCATATTTTGTCATTCACTGTGTGTAACATGCCAGTGTTTTGCTTCCTCTTTTTCTCCTCCTCTTCTTCCTCTTTTTTTACTACATTTACACTGCATCTTGCACAAGTTAAGGATGTCGCTGATATTTCTCTTACAGGGGTTTCCTGAGATCTGATCATTTATTCGTGTTAACCACATCACTTGTGTGTACTTTATTCTATTGTGCTGTTATTTCTGTAAAGCTGCGGCAGTCTGTCTGGTATCATCCAAGGTCTTCCCCCGTACCCTGTGATATTAAAGTCACTGTTCAGAGGCCCCAGATAACTTCTACCTTTTTGGGTAGCTATTGCACTGGTTACGTTTACAATCCTATATAAACAAACTGTGTATTTCACCAGGAAAAAGGAGACGAGGACACTCGAACCACATCGACGCTATGAGAGAGCTCTTCCTTATGGCAGAGGACCGTGAAGACAGAAGGCAACGGGTTCAACAAGAATTTGAAGAAAGGCGACTTCAAGTCCTGCAAGAGTTTGAACACTCAGCTGGGATACGGGAGGCAGAGCTGATCAACACCCTGGCACAGTTCAACCAAGGACTGCTGAGTGTTATGGGGCAGCTGGTATCCGTCATGGCCAACACCCACAGCCCTCAATCGCCACCTTGAAACTTTTTTCAAAGTTTTTTTTTCTTTGGATTGGACAATTGTTAAATGCAGTTCCATGTTTGGAATTTTATATATATATGTAAGCTTTTTCAGTGTGTGTTTATTTGCTAACCATGCTTTGATTGGCCCTTTTATCAGGTACCATAAAGATTGCTTTGTAGACACATGATTAGTCAGTGAACAGATGCGGTTTAGGCCATGAACCGTTCAGTCCATGAGTGACACAGTAGCTTGCGTGGTGCTGGTACAACAGTGATGTGCGGTGAGGTTCATGGCTGGGGAGGCAGTAGCACTTTGTTACGTGATTTCTGCATTCATTTGGTTTTCTTCATTAATCTCTCAGTTGCCGGTGTCTACCTTACGGATACACACACTTTATTTATTCCCTCCTGTTTTGATTGAAAATCCAGTTTAGAAAATTGTTTGAGCTTGGATATAAAATCCTCCATGGTAAAAACAGGCAGGGCGAGAGGGGAAAAATATCACAGCACTTGACTTGCTCGTGACCATGGACTCTAAGATTGTCACTAGCTCGCTGTCACTTACTCTTCGGAGTAGCATAAGAACATCTGGACTCACGAGTGCCCCCTACCTTCAGGCAAGAGAACTGCCTGCCTCACCCAGGGCCTCTTCACTGCCATTGTAAGATTGCTGAGCACACGAAACAGGTTACACACATGTAAACATCAGCTAAACTATGGAAAGTCAGGGGGGCGTATATTAAAAGTGTTTCAAAACCTTTGATTGGTGACACACAGAGAGACAGGGATACACACTCATTGCATGGCAGAGCACAGTTTGGGAGGGATTGCGCAATCCAAGGTGAGGCTCATCTTGCTGCTGCCTCACCACACCTCTCTTCCCCAGATTTTAACGGAAATGTGAAAATTCAATGATTTTTAATAAAAAAAAAACTATCTAAATTGTTTAAGTTAAATGGAAAATTAGTTTATAGTTCAAACCATTTGATAAATATAACCATTTAATTTATTAGTTTATTATACATTTTATTTTTTCCATGATGACCGGTGAGGCTCTGCCTCCCCCTGACTGCACGTCACTGTGGTACAAGGGTTTTGGCTTTGTTAGGTGTGCAGAGACTACAGATCATCTTTTTCCATGTACTGTTTGTGTTCATCATCCAACACCCTTAGTCAGTGTCAGTTTTAGACCACTGGCATACACACTGGTTAGAGCAGGAAAACACTAACATGCAGGACAGGAGTTAGTCCAGGACTAGGTTTGGGACCTTGAGAAAAACATGGAACTTCTAGGGGTGTAACAATCCGTTGTGAATTTGGGGGGGGGGGGGGAGTGTGACTGTGTATGGTGGAAATGTATGCATTCTGCTAATTATGCATGTAATGCTATTACACTGGTTGAACACCAGAGGGCCTAACCTGCACATCCTATAGAGTTAAAATGTATAGTAAGAACGCTGGTCAAGTGAATGTCATTGTGTGGTTTTGTGGAGAGCATGTGAGGTTCATTTGTGTTTGTGAAGTGATCAATAAGCCTGATGACTCCCAACTGCAAAGATCAAGAAGTGTTATACATTTACATGGTCACATTTTGAACTATTGGTTCAAAAGAGCTCTTTGGTAGCTTTAAAACACCACCATCTCTACGCCTCTGTGATCTATGGTGCCAGAGAAAGAGGCTGTGGAAAATGGGCATTTTAGCCGTCTTTGGAGCTCTGTTTCTGCTACAGAGCTTGTTACGTTTCAGTCCTTTTCAGTGTTGCTCACTAAATGGTTCTCAGGTCAGAAACCTTGTTTAATCCAAAATTTGTTGGGACTCTGTAAATAAATTTATTTATTTTTAAAATATGATGAAGCTGTAGTATGTTTTGTTTACGGTAGTAAAACTCTGTAGGAATTTCTAAAGGTCCACACTGTAGGATTCATTTGATTGCAACCCATTGAATACCCCTCCCTTCCCAAGCGGATATTAGAATGTAAGGTGGCCATCAGGCGCCTTATTCATTATTTACAGTCACACTCCTTTGCTTTTTCTCTGCTAAATAATAAGTATGATCCTCCTTTTTTTTTAAACATTTGCATTAACCAGCAAAAGCAAACACTGATTCCTCTTCTTTCTTCTTCATCTTCCTTTCTTTTTCCTTCATCTTTCTAGTGGCGCTTCCTTCCGGATTCATGCTGCCACTTGCAGAAAGACAGAAGGCACTCGCTAGAGGTTTGGCCATTCTGGGCTACTGTAGCAGCGCAACATGGCAGCTCTGACGATGTGGACCCGCTCGCTCCCTATATAGATATAAAAGCTCATTCTAAGCTTAGAAAAACAACAATTTGTACTTACATGCAGGTAATTATACACTAATACAAACATACTTATGAGAACTATATTCCATCCTGTATTCAGTTTTTGCTAAGAGTCCCATTTATCCTCCACAATGGACCTTTAATTTATTTAGTTTTATACAGACAAAAATGCACATACGTTTGTATTGTTTATTATACAGAAATAAAAAAGGGCTTTTTTCGTCATAATATTTCTTCACTTGCATTTTGTCTCAATTTTCTGAGACTTGAATTGTGAATCAAATTATAACCTTAGTGTATCATAACACCACTAAAGTCCACTTCTTCTTCTTTTTTTTTACTTTTCTGGTATTCAGGTATCTATATAATAGATATAAAGCCAGAGCTAGCCGCTGTTTATATGCTTTACTCAAGCAATGGTGACGTACATTTGTCTGTGTTTAGATAACACACCAGGGCGTCGCGCACCCTCTCACCCGCACCCTCAGTGTCTTCCTCTGGTGGCAGTGCCACTAAGATCTGGTCTCCTGCAGCAGGAGGGTCCCATTCCTCATTGTACCGCTCACCGTGTGTTTCACATAAGTTGTGGAGAACACAACAGGTGAGCACCATCGTTTTCACAAGGTCTATGTGGCTGTCATTGCGTTTAAGAAGGCATCTCCATCGTCCCTTGAGCCGAATGAATGCCTTTTCTGCTGCACAACTTGCTCGACAGATTTTCTGGTTATACGTCCTCTGTTCCGCTGTCAGCTGCCCAGTGTCTGAGAACGGTTTCATGAGCCAGCTCTGCAATGGAAATGCAGCGTTACCAAGGAGGTAATAGCCAACATCGTGACCAGCGATATTTTTGGTATGGTTTGGAAATAGTCCTTGTCCTATGAGATCCCACAACCCTGACACATGCAGAACCGTGGCATCATGCATACTGCCAGGACTTCCTGCAAATACATGCCAGAAGAGCCCGTTTCCATCCACAACTCCTTGCAGTATGATAGAATGCCAGCCCATGTGGTTAAAATACTCGGCATGGTACTCCGTGGGGACATTCGGGATATGCGAACCAGCGACGATCCCAACGCACTGTGGAAGTCCGTATCTCTGCTCAAAGTTCAGGGCCATTTCCATCAGCTTATCATCATTTGGGAATGGTATCAGTTCTGGGAGCAGTACCTCATTAACTGCTGTGCAGAATTCCCGAACGCATCGCCACACCGTAGTAACACCTACGCCAAACAAGTGTGAAACAAGCCTCAGCTCGCTGTTGGTGGTCAGCTTCCATAGTGCTATGGCTACCCGTTTTTTTATGGGCACACACAGACGAAAGTTGGTGTCCCGCTTCTCCATCGCCGTTCGCAATCTATGGCAAAGATACAGGAACGTGTCTTCTGACATTCGGAAATTCTGGCTCCACTGTTCCTCTGTAAAATTGGGAACTATAGCATTCCACCAATCGTTTGCTCTTTGATGAACCCAAACAGAAGGTGGCTTGCGACGTAACTGGTAAAACAGCTGGATCTGAAACACAAGTCACACAAGGTCCTGTTTACTTACAAGCACAACACTGAAAGGGAAAATCCATCCTGAACGACTTGCATGTTAATCGATTGAATTATCCTTTTATCTTCAATTGCATCCAAGTTTTATTGTATAGTGAAATTCTGAATGGGTTTATTTGTGTTTGTTTTGCATTTCTTTCACTGACATTGGTTGCTTTTTCTCTTTGGACTAACAGTAGCTAACTACCTAAAGAGAGCGATGCAGCAGCACTTTAGTCCTTTAGTATGTCCAGCTTTCTCGCCTACTACAGGGTGGGCCATGAAAAAGTAGCCCCGCCTCCAATCCCGGTGCCACGCTCTTTGTAGGAGGCCATAGCCACTTTGCCTGTGTCTGTCGCCCCATGTGTAGGTGCACAGATGTGAACGGGGACCACTTTCAGCATCCATTGTGACTTTTATTTAAGTGAATAAAAACTATTTATTTGCACCTTCATCTTATTTTCCTATCACTTCAGGCAGGCTACTTATTCATGGTCCGCCCTGTACTCTCTACACTCACACAGATTTTGTAAGTACAGATTTTGTTACAGAGGTTTATCTGAGGAATTCTGTATTACTGAGTCACTAATTTCCATAGTTTTCAATTTTGGAATGTTACTTTTCCAAAAACAAAACAAAAAAATAATTCGTTCAAGCAAAATGTCTGAAACAAAAAAAAAAGAAGCAAATGTGATGGTCAGTCTCCAGAAAAGCTGTGGCAGCACTGTCCAAGAAGCTCAGTCAAACTTACAGCTCATCTCCTTATAAACATGCACAAAGACTACTGCAGTATTTAAAAAAAGGAAAGCAAAGGGTTGTCGCACTAAATATGGACTTTTTTAGTTCATCGCTGCTTACTGCATTTCACTTTTTTTCTAAAAGTCATCTTTACTTTACAGCATTTTTTTCACATGCCTAAGACTTTTGCTCACTCCTGCATATCTGAGATCGCTGACATTTGTTTCTCATATTAACACACCGTTGCAATTTCCCCCTTAACTCCCCCTGTGACATCACACAGCAAATAACCTAACTTCTCACGGGAACACCACCACCAACACCACCAATAACAACTGCAACGCCAATTCCACCAACACCAATAACTACAACACCACTAACAATAACAACTACAATGCCAATTCCACCAACACCACTAACAAGAACACCAATAACACCAACAAGAATAACAATTACAACAGCAATTCCAACACTAACAATAACACCACTAACAACTACAACACCAATTCCACCAACACCAATAACAACTACAACACCACTAACAATAACACTAATAACAGTAACACCAATAACAGGAATACCAATAACTACACCACCAATAACAAATACAACACCACTAACAATAACACCACTAACAACTACAACACCACTAACAGTAACACCAATAACTACAACACCACTAACAGTAACACCAATAACAAATACAACACCACTAACAATAACATCAATAACTACAACACCAATTCCACCAACACCACCAATAACAACTACAACACCACTAACAGTAACACCAATAACAACTACAACACCACTAACAGTAACACCAATAACAAATACAACACCACTAACAGGAACACCAATAACAAATACAACACCACTATCAATAACAACTACAACACCAATTCCTACAACACCACTAAGAATAACACCAATAACAATTACAACACCAATTCCACCAACACCACCAATAACAAATACAACACCACTATCAATAACAACTACACCACCAATTCCTACAACACCACTAACAATAACAACAACACCAATTCCTACAACACCACTAAGAATAACACCAATAACAACTACACCAACACCACCAATAACAAATACAACACCACTAACAATAACACCAAGAACTACAACACCAATTCCACCAACACCACCAATAACAAATACACCACTAACAATAACATCAATAACAACTACACCAATTCCACCACCACCACCAATAACAAATACACCACTAACAATAACATCAATAACAACTACACCAATTCCACCAACACCACCAATAACAAATACACCACTAACAATAACATCAATAACAACTACACCAATTCCACCAACACCACCAATAACAAATACACCACCACTAACAGTAACACCAATAACAGTAATACCAATAACAGTACCACCAATAACAAATACACCACCACCAATAACAATAACAACACCCAATACATTATGCACCACAATCCCCATGCCCATGGTAAATATTTCACTGTGGATATATACTCAGCAAAAAAAGAAACGCCCCTTTTTCAGGACTGTGTATTTCAACAATAATGTTGTAAAAATCCAA
>JAQLOM010000009.1:14305633-14316139 GCA_030068315.1 Chrysichthys thysi | reverse complement strand
ACACACACACACACACACACACACACACACACACACACACACACACACACACACACACACACACACACACGCACGGTACATTGTGAACTCTTTGAACAAACACGAGTCTAAAGCTGTTTTTCCTCTCAACTCATAACACTAGACTGGACTTTGCTCAAAGCAAAGTGTGTGTGTGTGCATGATGTGTGTGTGTGGTGTGTGTGTGAGAGTGAGATGACGGGGGAGTGCCAACCTTGCCAAAAGTTTAGGAGACAGAGAGATTAGATTAGTCTGTATTCAGTCTTTACAGGGTGAGAGAGAGAGAGAGAGAGATTGAGAGATGTCCCGAGCACCTGGTGATGGCTCCTGATTGGTTGGCGTTCCTGAGGGCAGCCTTTAAAACTCCACCCCAGGTGACAGGCCCTGCGAGTCAGTGAAGCTGAGGCTTTGTGTATGTGTATATAAAGTGTGTAACTGTGGGTCTGCGTGAGCGTGAAGACTTTTACTTACTAATAAGAGGAGAAAAGTACACGTCAGTATGCTGGTAGAGCTCTTCATCACGCTCCTCCTCGTCCACAGTCAGGTGCTGGGGGACACGAGTTCCTCTGAAGAAGAAGGCAATGTGAGCAATGAGCATGAGGATGGGCATGAAAAAGGTGAGTACAACATACGAGTTCTTTTGTTTTTAAATTCACTTATGTGTGAAACGTGCAAATGTGCAGCAAACAAGGAGCATCAGACTGTAGGTTAATATATAAACATTGAAAGGATATTGAAGATAAGGTTTAAGGCTGCTGTGACATTTTCTGTGAAGTTCAATAAAAACGTTACGGAGAACAGTATTCTTTGCACATGACTCGTATTGGCAAAACAGAGTGATTTGTGGAAAGAAGTGGGCTTTTTTTTGAGTCAACAGAATTCCTTTATCCTGTGATTTTTGTTTGAGTTTTTTTTTTTTCATGTGTGTGTTTAAATCTCCATGGGAGGGGGGGAAAAAAGCAAATTTCAAGTTTTCTCTTTAGATTTCGTGTTCAGATTTCCTTTTACTTCCTGCCTACTTTTAGTACCATGATGTAGCTGGGTGCCATTTATATGTGGCTGAAAATTCATGTAGAGAACTCTTCCTGTATATAAATGTACTACTCAACATAGTCTCCATCACAAGCAATGCATTTGTACCATGGTTAAAACCAACCCTCGAATCCTCTTTGAAATCCTCTTTGTTTGCAATTGATGGTCTCCCATTGCATGGTCTGTCTACAATGCTCTTTTTTAAACTTCTTTATTTTTCTGTGCACTTTGCTCTATTACACTTATAAGGAAATATTAAGAATCAAATTTAATGTTTTATACAATTTGTAACTGAGTTGATCTCTTTCTGCTCCTTAGCATTTTCCTGGAAAACCCAGCCCACTTTATAATAGGAAATATCTCCATTGGCTAAAATGATGATACAGACTTAGTGAACCCAAAAACAGGTGGTGGTGTTTTTTTAATTAACCCTTTCCTACTACATGTTATGAAATGGTCCTTGTGGGACCTCCTGGGATTTCCCCTAATGTCCACCAACCAATGAGTGGATTGAATATAAGGGTGAAATAAAAGTTAGGGTCAAATATGACCCCAGGGTGCTCCAGGGTTTCAATCTGCTTTACGGTTCTTTAGCTACGCTGTAATAGGACACTTCTTTACTCATTTCCTCGACTGTGCATCCTCTTGCCTGATGTCTAAAATGCCTGCTTTTTTTTCCTTTTTTTTTCTTTTTCCTTGACTCAGTCTTCTGAGAATGAAGAAGACATCAAGTGAAATTTCTTGCTTAATAAAGGAAGGGATGATGCACTATTTACTGCCTTATTACAGAAGTTCTGTAGATACTATTACAACTAAAAATGATTCAATCGTAAGAGGAAACACCTGTTTTTGCAATTTTTACAAGCAATCCACTGCAAGCAGAACCCATCCAGCACAAAGATTGCACAATACTAGGAGAAGGAGTCGTGTTTTAAGGACTTTTAAGCAGAATGGTATATTTTAACACTATTCACCCCACATAAGAAAAGCCAAATTTCGATTAGTCCATTTCCTTTCCGCCAGCAGGATATATCCGGCGTATAGAGTTAAAGGAATCAGGCAGAAAGCAGGAAGCATTTGGAGGACAACAGGACACTTCTTTATTCATTTACTAGATTGTTCGTTAGAATTTTGAAGTGGAAAATAAATATAATATATTGTTTTTTATATATACAGTATAATATTCAGAATCCCTGTTGCAGACCATTTCTTTCCTTAGTATGATAATGTGGCTGAAACATTGTGGTTGTTAAATACGGTTTTTATTATTCTCACTTAAGAGCAAATCAAATCTCTAACCTTTGAAACATCTAGGAGCTGGTATTACATCCTGCTGCTCTTCAGCATTCTGTGGTCTAGGATCTTTACCTGTTAGTGTGATGCTTTTCTGAAGTCCGTATTCAGAATGAGACCAGTCTCACCAGCTCATCCAGGACATTCCTGGTGATGTTAGTTCCAGCTTGTGGTTTTGTTATGGCGAAACTCCCGGGACTACGTGCAGATGCAGACGTCTCCCTGCCCTCACAAGGCTGAGTAATAACTGGAAAACATTTGAGCTAAAGGCATCATGCCCTCTTTAAGTCCTCTGACACTGAGCAGAGACTGGATGTAGCGTTTCTCTGGTACGGAGCTGGTTCAGCACAAAATCTTCCTTCCACTGACCATCCTGTGACAATTTATCCTAATGTCCTTCTGGATGATGTTATATTTCAAACCCTGACTGGGCATGCAAATATCTTTAACTGGGCATTATATTTCCATGAAGGAGCCAAAGGCACATTGCAAATGTCCAGTATACAATTAATCACAGCTTTTCTTTCTGAAACAAGTAAGTCGTTTAGTGTTGACACAACAACTGGACAGATCTCTGGGCTTTAGGATACATGTGGGACATTTCAATATGCTTCATTGCATCATACAAACCTAGGGTTTTCTTTTTCTCTTACAGTTTCTAAACTAAGAAGTTTTCCCAGGAAACTGCCGCCATCAGCATTTGCTGAATAACCAACAAACAAATATTCCCTTTGTCCCTGCCAAGTCGGCTCTGAATTAATCCATTACACACCGAAAAACAAGAGCCCACTGTTTGGATTTATTCATTTGAATAATCCAGGAAGACTTGAATTTGGCATTTTAGCAAACAGTTTTGAATGACACAGTCAAAAATTAGTCACTGAGAATCAGCAACGCAGGGCTTTCTAGTTTTGCATCCGTGCATATGAGCTGAAATGCGTGCATATGAGCTACTCCCGCAGCAACTAATATGCTATGAGCTTACATAATCCCCAGAAACCTGAAGCAGTAAACAGCTAACTTGTACAGGGATAAACTTGAGGCTGTAGAAGAGCAATTTTCATCTTGTAGCCTAGTACTGTACTATGTTTGCGATTATACAGGGTGATGATTCAGTCTCACTGTGACATTGTGTATTATTACAAGGAAGCGTTTTGCCTGGAGAGCAATACACAGAGGTTTTTTTCCCCTCCTTAGTCATAACTTAGAAGTGGTCTGATGATGGAGCAGGATTTCCATAGAAATTTTTCTTTAATCCTGAAATCCTGAATGGACGTCTCAGTTGAGGAAACTTAATATAAAACTAAGACTATCGGGCCATAGTCATTTATTTTCTGAGCTGAGACAATGCTAAGAAAAGTACAGTCTGTGCAAAGCATGATGAGAAACAAATGCACTTACTTGTACCTTACCTAATACACTATCAGAATACTGTACCCCCCCCCACACACACACACATATTCCAAACCTAAGCAAGAAGGTTGCTTGGTTCACACTTTTATTCACACATCTCTCTCCTATCTTCTGATTTTAAAAATGGGAAATCAGTTCATTGATTAATTTGATGTTGACTTTCCTGAACTAAGTAAACACCAGTGGGTTTTTTCCCTCTAAACATATGAGTCTTGTTTAAAGGTATAACCCCAAACTAATGTAGCGCTACTTCTTTAGCTTGACAGGTAAATACTGGGTGGCCCAAAAGTCTGGATCCACAGGCAATTATTTATTTAAATACAGATATGACAACAAATGCTCAAATTGATGACCTGACACATCGATCTAAGAATAATGCCTCTGGAGGCAGGCTTTTGGAGCACTCTGTATACTGTGAGCTGAACTAGTCAACTTTAGAGCCCTCGATCAATTTAACCTTTATTTGTTATGCGTATACTTATGCGGTGCCCATGTTCATCAGTTTTTATTCAACACTGCAAACCTTACATGTAGTCAGAATATGGAATACAGTGAATCCCCGCCTATCACGAGATTTATGTTCCGGCGCCCCCGCGAAAGGTGAAACCCGCAAAGTTGCAACATTTCATTAATTTTATTATTTAGATATATATGAATGTTTTTTAAACCCTTCCCACTCTCTTATTAACCTTTTCCACACTCTTATAAACACTTCCCATGCTCTTGAACACTTTCTACACTCTTAAACCTACGTCATTTTAACAACATATAAAATCCTATATGAGCACTGACCAGATGAGATGAACGATCACTGAGCCAATCAGCGCCCAGGATACACAACACAGCGCTCTCTGGTTGGTCACCTCCCATCCAATAGTCTGTTGTGTACAATGTCACGTGGGCAAACTAGCTCATGCGTTGTCAATACAAAGCAGAAAACAACCGGGAGACGGTGGGTTTAACCGGCAGAAATGGCGACGGGGAAAGTGTATGGGAAAGAGGCGCAAAACTCACGGTACAGAAGAGCTGAGTACTGAGGAGATAGACTCACAGGACACAAAGCTAATGGACTGGAGCTATAAGAGCTCATGGACACAAAGAGAAAGCGCCAGTGAGGTCACTCATTGTTTACAGATGCCGTAACCAATCTTAACGCTTCCTCGCAATCACCTGACTGGTCTGCCTGATTTTATTATTTTTATATATATATATTAAGGCTTTATAAACCATTTCCACTCGTGTATAAATACGCCCTGTGCTCTTAAACACTTTCTACACTCTTAAACATATGTACTTTTAACAATATCTAAAATTCTACATGCGTACTTACTGCCAGTGTGAGGTCACTTCCTGTTTACTAGCTGAAGTGGAAGTGGTGTACACAGCCACTGTGTATTCATCCGCTGATAAAATACAGTGCATACTGTTTTAATCCGATTGAAATGTTTTTTTAATGTTTGAATTAACATTTTTTAATTGTATTTTATATTCCAGAGTCCCGCGAAAAAAGCGAAAAATTCCACAAACCAAATTTTGAAAATCTGCAATGCACTGAACTCGCGATAGGTGAAGCGCGATATTGCGGGGGTTCACTGTATGCTGGTTAATCGCCCAGGATCCTGTCAGTGCGCAGAGCCTCATGTCCCTGCATCGGTTTCACTGTACATACTGAATAATTCAGGGTAGTTTCTGAACAACACTTCTAAAAAAACAGGGCTCTTTGGCTTGTTAAGGGTCTTTTCATTCATTCATTTAGTAACACATCCTAAATGAGACAGCAGTCCACTGCGGGGCGACACCCGTTCACACACTCTTTCACACCTCAGGGCAATGTAAATCAGCCTGTTTCTGCCATGTGGTGAGGGTGAAAGGAAACCTGTGAAACATGGGTGAACCTTTGGAACGCCACACAGACAGCGACTCGAGCTCAGGATGGACCTGGGGCTCCTGGAGCTGTGACCTCTGGGTACCAGTGTACCGCTGCATTAACGGTCCAAAGCTTCCTAAAAGTTGCCTTTAACTGGAACCTTCTCTGAAACCTACATTCAGAGCCTGTAAAGTTTTCCCAGAGGCATAAACTGTGAGCAATATTACAATGTTCAGTAGTTGTTTTATGCTTTATGCTGCAACATTGCAAAAATGCCTCTAATGTTCTGAATTAATGATACATTTCACAATGCTATCATCACCAGAGAGGACAAAGCAAAAGAGAAACATTAGTGTTGATAGTGTTGTGTCTAAAGATGATACAGTGATGATAGGATGTGACAGAAGCATTCTCAGAACGCTCAGAAAACCTGCCAGGACAAAAGCTCTGAAAATGTTCTGGACAGATAAAATTGGTAGATGGATAGAAAGGATGTTTAAGAGTGAAAGTTCAAAATAAATAACTGAATAATAAGGTTAGGGGTTATTACATGTCATTAACTTACTGTGTGACCCCTATTCCATCAACATGAAGTAAAAATTATTATTAGTAGTAGTAGTATTAGTAGCATTAATAAAATAATAATAATAATAATAATAATAATAATAATAATAATAATAATAATAATAATAATAATAATTCTTGAGGTTATCTCATAGCAACTGACAATATTAGGCATGCTTTCTACATTCACAGTTTCAGTTCTTGGTGGCAGCAAAGCATTTCACAAATAATAACAACAATAACAATAATACTATTAATATTTCAACGATAAGGAACCATTACAGGTTAAACAGCAAAGAAAACGTTTTGCCATGTGACCCATTCTTTTTCCTATTCCTCTGTGATTCTTAAGTTGCACACTAAAGAGCTGATCTCTGTAACTGTATCACGACCCACCATGTAATCTAACAATAGTGCCTGGAGTCCTGATGGCCATCAGTAAAAGTTGCCAAAGCTCTGTTTAATGGGCTCCATATAAGGCTTAGTCTCAGGCGCATAATGCCTGCATTCAGTCAGCTGGGCGGAGGAAGGGTTGTGCAAGTGAGCTGACACGAGAGAACAGAGCGGACATTTCCCCTTAATGAACCTGTACCTTATACTGAGAGCATGCGAATCTGAACGCACGAGCTTTCAAGGCCACCTGTTTAGGTTCGAGAGTCTTTCTTTTTCAGGATTTTTATCTGTTGAATATGTCTAACTACATTTTCTATATGATCTGTGTTTAGTAGGGTATGATGTTATTAGTGTTGCACAAATGCGTGTAGGTGTGTTATGTTGCAAATCAACCAAAAGAAAACATGTAACCAAGTACCAGGCAACCAGCTGCTTTCCACATCGGGGTTTTACTACTTAATGAGCCAATACACCTTGACGAACCCAACCTACATCACCAGTTTGTCAACACTTATGTACCTACCGTTAACATATTTTTGACCTGCTTTCTTTGTTTTTTTCCAGGTTCATCCCATGGCGATCACTGGGGCTATTATGGTAAATAAATGATTTATTACATGCCAAAGTGTTGGGATATGCTTGCAGGTTGTGTCACAGAGATCCTTAAGTCAGTCCCTAAGACTTTGAACCAGTCAACCATGATTAATGAGTATTAAAGACCTGACTCATGAGTGATAGCAGCCGAAAAAGAACAAACCCTTTCCTCTGTAAAGGCTGTTCACTTATTAACCAATATTAATGAGTACGTTAAGGCTCGTCATGATCCTCGATTATATTTCATTCTGATAAGACTTGAAGGTGAGGTTCATTCATGGAGCTCTTTGTTCAAACTCAACGTTCTATCCAGATGAATCATCTGGTAGATTTTTGTGTACATGCGCCCAACAAAGTCATGACATCACATGTCTTTGCATTTTTTCCCCCTCACCATTTACACATCAGAACAACGTGTCCGCTGAAGCTGCTTCCAATTCCCCTGTTGTGGGAACTTTATTGTTTGCTGGAGACCCTTGAAGCGGCTGCATACAAACCGAGAACAAGATGCCGATCTGAAAAAGGTGTTCCACCCCTTTGCTAATAATTACTGCTTAATAAACTCGCCTTGCCAGACTCTGTGGTGGGTGACCTTGTGGTTGAAGCCCAAGTATATCACCCAACTGATTATTAATCAGTTGATTGAGCTTGCAGCATTCCACCAAGGCAAGCCTGCAAAGCGTTCCTTGTGCCCTATGATTCCCAGACTAACAGTTCATCTGTGATTGAGGAAATACATAACACTGCACTGTTGTCTAAGCAGAGACATCATCTCGGTGGGCTACAGGAGAGTTGAACCCCCAGCCCCTATCATAACACACCACTCTATGTGGAGCATGTCCTACTCCGGCCGTGTATTCCAGCTACTTGGGCACCACTGTACACTTCCTCCATGTTCTACAAGGTTAACTTTACCCTGCATCATGCGTCACTTCATGACTTCGTTGGGCAGTTTGGGTCATGTGCACAAAAACGTATGAAGGTGATTCCCACAATCACTGGCGGTTATCTGGATTGCTGGAATGCATGTTTACATACACAACTAGTGATTTAAGCTAATATTAAAGTTTAAAGTTTTGATGACTGGCTCTAAAGCAGGTTTCCACTAAATTTTAGTGATAGTTAGGATAACATGGTAGTTTATAACTAATGATCACATGCCAGAAAAGTACTTTTACTTTTACCCTATAGCACTTTGTACAGGATGCAGGTGTAAATGCATATAGCTTTACAATGCCACATACTGATGCTGAGCATAACAGAGGCATAGAGGTTTGACAATTTAATGCAGACTGACATATTCTGTACATTTTTAACTTATGAAACCTTAACCCTTGCAATTTGGTTTGCATTAATGAGTGAATACATAACTTTGCTGTTACTTGTGATAAACCCCTTGACCTTTCTGACACTAACGTCCTCAGTTTTTCATGCCAAAGTTTTATAATTAACTTAGTGACACCACAAGGGCAATGAGCACAGGGGTTTTTTTTTCACACAGATCAGAGATCATGGTCGAGCGCTTTCGCGGACTGCAGTGGAAAATCTCAGTCTCCTGTTGACATTGCGACTAAAGAAGTCAGCTACAATCCCCGGCTGCCTGCAATAAAACTAGAGGGTTATGATTTAAGTGATGGCCCTGACCTGACACTGCTGAACAACGGGCACACTCGTAAGTCAGTTGGTTTGTTCAGCTCATGTTTTGCAACCTTGAATGAATCGTGCTTCATCAATGAGAAATGCATGGATTGTTTTTTGTGTCCATTAGTGCAGCTGCAGTTGCCCAGCACCATGCGTATAGTGAAAGGATTTGACCAGGTCTACTTGGCAGCCCAGCTGCATTTCCACTGGGGAAACCTGGAGTTTCCTGGTTCAGAGCACACCATTGATAACGTTCACTTCCCTGCTGAGGTTTGAATAGTCAACAGCACTGTTTATTATAGCCACTCACAGTTTTTACGAATTATGGATTCTTGAAGCATCACAATGGCTGTTTATATTCAATTAAGCAATGTTTACACTCACTGTCTTGACCTTGAGGGTACCCGGTGCTATACATACCCAGCGCAAAACAGCACCACGACATGACCCACATGAGTTCACATTTTTCTCTCCTTTTAAGATCCATGTGGTTCATTATAACTCCAAATATCCCAGTGTCCAAGAGGCTGCAAGCAAATCAGATGGACTCGCTGTGTTAGGGGCCTTCATTGGGGTAAGTCGCTCTTCATTTACACATTCAGAGGTGGGACAAAGGTCATTTTAAGGGTTCTTTGGATATGCGTCCTGAAAGGGTGCTACTGGGTACCCTCTGAGAGAGGGAAAAGCTCTGTTCCCTATGGGAGTCCCCACATAGTACCTTTAATATTTACCATATTTGGCTGCCCCTTCTGTTCCAAAGCAACATCTAATTGAGATTGAGGGTTAAAGGTCATGCTCAAGCACCCAACAGTGGCACTTTGGTGGTGCTGGGATTTGACCTCATGACCTTTCAACCTTCCAATCAGTAGCCAAATGCTGCTACGCTACCACATAAGGGTTTCCTAAGAAGAACACGAAAAAATAAAAACTCTTAAAAAAACCTGCAAAGCTACTAAACTTGATCCTTTCCTTTCTAGAGTCTATTTTAAAATACGTTTTGAGTCGAGTTATTGTTGAGAAATATTCTTTGTTTTCTAAGTGGGCTAGACTATAATAAGACGACATCTATCTATAATCAGAAACCCCTGTGGGAACTTGCTTTCGTGTTGTAGACGTTCTAAAAATATTCGTATATTTACAGTGACTGTGCAGTCACAGCGTGTTGTTAGGCATGACGTGAGGAGGAATGAATAAACCTCCTCCTGCTAGTGATAAAAATCATTGTAAAGCTTGGGCATGTAACCTGTTAACAGTGACCTTTGGGTCCTAAGCAACATAACAGATGAAGACTGGGCCATTCAGAACAAACACTTACTGTATGTGGAGCAGTTTTATTGGATTAAAACCTGGTGCATTAATACTGAGTTAAATTACTGGGATGCCAGCACAGGTGTGTGTCTATAAAATAATTTCATTTTTTTATTTTATTATTTGATTTTAGATTTCTTGAACTGAAACTAATCATTTAATTAATTAACATCATATAACATTCCCTTTCCATTATAGGTTGGCCTTCACGCGAATGAAAACTATGAAAAAATCCTGTCTGTGATTAAAGACGTTAGCGCCGAGGGTAAATATTCTCACACTCCCACCTGCACATGCTACTTTATAGTACACTGTGTGCACAATTATTAGGCAAGTTGTATTTTTGAGGATTAATTTTATTATTGAACAACTACAGTGCTCTC
>JAQLOM010000009.1:14272873-14285898 GCA_030068315.1 Chrysichthys thysi | reverse complement strand
ATATATATATATATATATATATATATAGTGTGTGTGTGTGAGTGTGAGTGAAAGTGTGTATGTGTTCATCTGATCTCCATCACAGTGCTTTTCCACAGCCACCTGAGGATCTAACAGGGAGCTCAGGCAGCCCCAGTGCTGCTGCTGGACTTCGTACTCACCCCGCGATCAGGATGATGACTCGCAGTGGATCTCTGGCGATGGTGAAAATAAAGAGGGCGAAAGCAGGGCCAAATGCTATGAAAGCACAGCCGAAGAACACCGCCGCGGTCATTCTCCACACAAACTTCCCAGCTAGCACTGCAAGTCGGGATGTCAGGGGGTTATTGTTGCTGTTGTTTGTTTATTTTTAGCACCTAAAAAGTGCCGAGTTGAAGTTTTTCCACTCCTAGGTAACGCCTCGATAGCTAAAGTTCGCTTAAATAAAACAAAGAAAGCACACATGCAGAAAAAACGACATTTCACCGGCTGCTCGGATCCACACCAAGGCTACACCGAGAGCTGCTAACCGAGCGAGGGGTAAACAAAGCCACGATATCGCTAGTGTTTTATTCTGATTTGTTGTCACGGAAACGCGATTATTATTATCATATCCGCTTTTTCTTTTGTGCCATCTTCAAACCCTTGAATTCCCCCTTTCTCTTCTCGAAGCAGAGCACGCGACTTCCTGAGGCTTTTGTTTGTCGGATTATTTTGCTTTGTACTTCCGGGTTTTCCACGCCAGCAGCCCTGGGTCTCGTTCCAATCACACTTACCGACTCTCACTCGCCCTAGAGTGTGCACTTCACTGGGCTTCAAGTGTTACTCCATTTTTAACGGCAGTGACCTTTGGGTTCCAGGAACAAGAGGAGATTGTAACGTCCAGGGTTTGAGGTCTACATTGAATAATTAACAAGATCTCATCTTAAAAGTTTATTGTCTTAAGAATAAAATAAAATGTAATGAAGTTAAATAAATAAGTATTACAATAAAATTGTTTTTTTAATATGTTCTTTTTTCAGTATGATTGTTTATGCACAGGACTGTTTATTAATATCATGTATTAATAATTTATATTAATAAATAGTTATTATTTATAAAATAATCTTTGGAGAGGTCATGTCCAATATTGTATAAAAAAATGTTTTTTTAAGTATGCATACTTGTTTTGCACACTTATTGTTTAAGAATGCATACTTATTTAGCATAATTTTTTTCAAAGTATGCTCACATATTTTATATACTTGTGTTTTTTTCCCCTAAGTATGCATATTTATTATACATACTTATTTTTTTAAGCATTCATATAACATGGTCTTATTACTTTTTTAGGACACAGTGTGTGGTGGTTAGCACTGTGGCCTCACAGCAAGAAGGTCCTGAGTTCAGTCCCCGAGGTTGACCTGAGTGCCTTTCTGTGTGGAGTTTGCACATTCTCCCCGTGTCCGTGCGGGTTTCCTCCCACAGTCCAAAGACATGAACAGAGGGGATTAGGCTAATTGGCTACTCTAAATTGGCCGTAGGTGTGAACATGAGTGTGAATGATTGTCTATCTCTGTGTGTCGCCCTGCGGTGGACTGGCGACCTGCCCAGGGTGTACCCCGCCTCTCACCTGAAATCAGCTAGGATTGGCTCCAGCTTCCCTCTGCGACCCTGAACAGGATTAAGTGTGAGCGAGAGGGCTCTGTTGTTTTAAGTGACGGTTTAATGTTTCTCTCCTTAACAATAAATTAGTTTACCCACTTATTTTCTTTGGCTTTCTAGTTATTTTACACACTGATATTTTTACTGATGATTTCTCTGTTATTTGTTAATTCTGTTTCTCTTTATTTCTTATTTGCTTGTTTGTTTAATTTTGGTTATGTGATTTATTTTTTGCTATGCTTCTTATAGCCTAAAGCATAACAGTGCTATACAAATAAAGAGTTAATTGTATTCATGCTGACAAAAAAAATTACATGCTTCTTTTAAATACAGATAACTTTATACATACTTAATTGTGCTTATTTGCCTTTTTTGGCTTGTGATTTTTGATTTATAAAGTAAGAATGAAAGAGGAGTTTTCATGCATACCTATTGCTAAAAAATGTGAATGAGAGCTGTCATAAACCATTATCTAACAAAGCACAGGCCTACTCTTAATGAAGTGCGAATGTTACCTCGTAACTGCATGAACAGAAATCTCCTGACATTAAGATACTCATTGAAGTACAGAAAAATAACAGATGGGCTCTATTTTAATTTTATTCTATGACGTGATCTTCATGCATGGGCAAAAATAAGACCTGAGCATGTGACATTTCATGTTTATGACCATTATTAAGAAAAGTGTGTTTAGGGTGGCCATAAACTGCACAACCTCTGATGATATTATGGCTGATAGGTTTAGTAGTCATTAAGCTGGTTTTGTCTGCATTTCTATGTCAGGTTTGTTGCACAGGGTTGCCAGATCTGCATGACATAACTACCACATGCTCAATAAAACTAACCTCAAAAGCAGTCCAAATAAAAATTATATTATCCAATGTTCTTAAATTTATATAGCTCCCCCCCCCCCCATTATTTGTTATGCACAATGGTTTTTCACAGTGTATGCAAAAATAAACCCTAAACGCAACCTTTGGAAAACTTTGACAACTTCCTGTAAGTGAATGTGTTACAGGAATGTTCCTGGAAGGTTAGTTTATTGTTACAAAAAATAAACAAATATATCTAATACTGTGTTTGAAAGTTCCTAATATAACTTGAGAACAGAACTGACTGTTAAAAATAGAAAGTCCCCAGAAGATTACGAAATGCCAAAAAAAGAACCAAAGGAGAACCAAATGTTAGCCTGGGGCAATGTTCTTTGAGTGTTGAGATGTGCACTGGGACAGGGACAGGGACTGGGGGACAATGATAGGGTCTGATGATGGAATGGAGTGGTGTACAGTGGACCCTCGGCTCATGAACGTAATTGCTCCTAAGACTCTGTTCATGACTCGAATCAATTTTTCCCATAGTTCCCAAAACTAAATTAAACAAACTGATGGTTTTCATGCATGTTACCTTTATGGTACATACGTAGTTGCTGGCAGAGTTGAAGAGAGACGGAGGGATATGGTGGCGGTTCTCATGTTTTACCATTATTTCTTTATTTCAATAGTTATACGCTTAGGCTTCTTACTCTCACTACCATTTCCACTTTCTTGGGACCCATAATGAAGGCTTATAGTGCAAAAATGCAGAGAAACACAACAAAAAAAATGCACTTAACACGTTCACACAACGAGTGCTTGACCGGAACTTAATGTTTGTGCCGCGAAGCATGGGTTGGCTGTCTGTATGTCAGTCGAGGATCTGTTCATTGGTCGATACAAAATCTGCTCATGAATTTAGTTCGTACATCGATTTGTTTGCCATCCAATGTGTTCGTGAGCTGAGGGCCCACAGTATAGGATATTTTACATTTGCTTGTTTTTGGGGTTTAATTTTATTGATCATTAGACAGCTCTAGCAACCCTGGATACCAGAGCAGCCAACCTATTATATCATTGCACACAGAACTAGTTTAATGACTCCTAAATCCATCAGGAGGTTATTAACTGTGTGGGTAATACAGTAAAGCACATTTAAAACTCCTGCTACAATGTTGTCTGAATTTGGCCCGGTGTGTCCCTCGCTGCTGTCCCTGTACAGCGCTCTACACACTGTATGGAGCACACAGGTGAATGCTTTTAGACTACATGAGAAACCCTGTCTCTCCTAAAATTTCATTAAACCGTGGCAATGCAATGTATTTATACTGAATGTTGGAACGTGTCTATAGTATTCAAAAATCTTGGTGAAATTCGGTATTATCAAATCAAATGAATACATATCTCACTACAATATTGCACTGTTTGTTAATTTAACACAAAGTGTTTTCGGTAGACAGCGCAGCCTGCATGATAATCGCCCCTGAAGTCCCTGAGAGAGCACTGAGAGGACTGCAGTAACGCACCACTCCTGAGGGACTCTATGGCAGATTCAAGTACATGGAGTTTTAGTGGGAGGAAAGATTAATGCACATTGGACAAAGCCACAGCAGTTAGTATGCAAATCCATAATAGGTATATACAACTAATAAAACTTGTAATTTTTAAGCACAAAAAGTTATGTTTAATTATTTGTGAGTGTTTTAGCTAACTAGCGGTCACCCCTTTCTTCAGTAACATTGAATTAGCTAGTTAGCAGCTTAACATGACATGGTAGACACTATTAATGTTGACCTGATTTTGGATAAGTGCTTTGATGCTGATACTACAGAGGAAAGATTGAGAACTACACAGGAGGGTAAGAAAAACAAATCAAACAGATCTAAGAGAACGCACGCAGATATACACTTTAATAACTGTGTTTGCCCTATATTTAAAAAGCAGCAGCTTACAGTATAATAGAGAAATGAAACACACACACAGCTCTTGTGTTAAAATACTTGGGAGTGGAGGTAAGAGAGGTCTCCTTTTCTATGAGCACTCTCAAAAACCTAATTTCATCTGACAGCACAAAACTTAATCCTAACATTTTCATATATTAAATGTAAAGCAGAGGTATTTCTAGTATTGCATACTTACTCATGCAGTGTTCAACGGCCTTGTTTTGAAGTATGCTTACTTATTTTTTTATTTGCATGTTAACTGTAACGAGCAACACAAGTTCTCCAACACTACAAAGGTACACATTTAAGTACAGATACATGCATTTACTACTTAAAAAAAGTATGCATACTAAAAATGTTAATATGAAGAATAAATATGCATATTTATTTTAAGCAATAAATACATGCATGTATCGGTACTTAAATGAGTTCTTTTGTAGTGTTGGAGACCTTGTGTTGCTTTTTACACCTTACACAATATGTATGCATACTTAAAAAAAAAAAAAAAAAAAGCATGCATACTAAGGCTGCTAGTATGCAAAGGAAGATTAGACTTCACTCATCACAGAGGGAAATTTCTTGCCCACAGCTGCTCTATAACAGTTCACAGAAACAATAGTATCTCGGGATATCAGCAGTGTCAGAGTTGCTGATGGACTTTACCTAGTCTCAGTCTCAGAAGCTCCACCCACAGCTCATAGATCATTGAATGCTTGTTGTGCCTTTTGGGTGCTTTAGTAATTTATTTATTATATATGGAAGTCTTTAAGTAGGACGAACGTTATCAGCATTCTGCGCACTGTATAATCCAGTGTTTTGCACATTTTTTTTTTAAGTATGCATACTAATTTTTACGTATACTGGTTTATTTAGCATGCTAACATTTTCTGCACGCATGCTTATTTTGCATAAGAACATTTTAATTTGCACACTTATTTGCAGTAAAACATGTTTTTTTTTCCTTTTACTTAAATGAGCATCTTAGTAGTAGATTTCAATTCTTAAAGTTGCTCCTTACAGCACAGGTGCCCCAAGTGTGCCATGGAGGGATGGTGTGGGTGCAGATTTGTGGGATGAGCCCTTTCTATCAACAATTAAAAGACTCCTCCCACAGCTCTAAACGGCTTTATTATTGGCAGCCCCTGCCTTACAGTCTCAGAAGCTCCGCCCACAGCTCATTGTGATTATCATACACTTGGTGAGTGTTTGGGGTTTTGGTATCCATGCTGAATTTCTGTGACCTGTAATTGGATCAACAGTGTATTTATTTAAGATTAACAAGGTTGCCCAAACTTTCGCACCCCACTGTAGACGCTACAAATCTGTAGATCTGTCAAAATCATCCACATTCAGAAATCAACTTCCCCTTGATTTCTGAAAAGTAAATTGATAATAAACCACTACATTATTGATTATGCTTCCAAAAGCTAGCTATGCTTACATTTAAATAGATTAGCATAAAAACTGATAAGTATGCATACTTAAGACTGATAGTATGTGAAATAAGCATGTATAATTAAAAAAAAAAGTGTGCAAAATATGTCTGCATACTTTAAAATACATGTGTACAACCCGTCATTACTGAATATGCAATACAAAGGATACATTTCTGCTTGCATTTTATATGTTAGGATGAAAAGTATTAAAATGTTAGGATCTAGTTCTGTCTTACCAGATGAAAGGGGATTGGTTGTGACAGACCAATTGCACACCCTGATTTTATATACGAGGTTGCCTACTTTGCTGGTAGCCGACCTCGCTTGTTACACATTTGCAAGTGTGGATATTTATTTTGCATAGTACAGTGGAACCTCTGGTCACGAATGTCTCCTAAGTCGAACGAATCTGTTCCCAACCACAAAATCCGCCAAAATTTTGCATCTGGTCACGACCACATTATCGGGTGCCGAACAAACACAGCCTTCCGCTTCATATGCACCAATGTTTTTCCAATCTTCTGTTTGCGTATTGCGTACCTAACAAAGACATGCATGTCCCTTTAAATCGGTCAGACATGTTCATTCGCTGTACAGTAACCTCCTCCCCACCCATCTTTGTCCTCACTTCCTTAATGCTGGAAGTCGACTCATGCAAGGTGAGTTTTTGTTTATAGTCAGTTTTTGTATAATTAAGGATTGTTCAAACTTTGATTTTTTTTCTGTGCTTAAAACTCATTTAAAAATGTTCACAGCATTTTTTCTGTGTGTTTTTCTGCATTTTTGCTCTATTAGCCTTCATTATGGGTCCCAAGAAAGTGGAAATGGTAGTTAGAGTAAGAAGCCTAAGTATAGAACAGTGGAAATAAAGAAATAATTGCAAAACATGAGAACCGCCAATATATCCCTCCGCTACCATCCACCTACGCCAGCAACTACGTATCCACCGCAAAGGTAACGTACATTAAAAGCTGTTTATTTAATTTAGTTTTATTTTCCTATAATTAAAGTTCTTTTAATTTTATTCTGTTTTATTGCCACACATAAACCCAAAATACACTTTTAAAAAAAGATGTTTTGAGGGCTGAAACACATTAACTGTATTTACATTCATTTCAAAGTTAAAGATTTATTCAGGTCACAAACAAATCAGGTCACAAACAGAGTCTCGAAAGGAATTAAGTTTGTGACCAGAGGTTCTACTGTACGTTACGGAGTTCAATTATGAAAATTTTTAACCTAGGATACACAAAACATTTCCTTGATGTTAACATTCGTTTTTCTTCCTTTTCTTTTTTTTTTGGAAACCTTTTCATAATGTTCTGGGAGCTTTCTATTTTGGTTAAGAAACTCGGCACTGTTCCCAAAATGTTCTGGGAACTTTAAAATACAACATTCACACATGACAGCTGACAAGTTAGCCAAAGGTTGCTTTACAAAAGGTTGACTACCCAGATTTCTTTTTTTAAATGTTCATAGAGTAACTTGACAAGGTATTTCATAAATCCTCCTGTGAGCAGAGGACAGAGCTTCAGAGACTGAGAAAATGCAAGGTATAACAGCAATAAGAGAAACTTAACACTTAAAAGCGCCGTCATTCCTTCCATTCTTAGTTAAGAATATATTTCACTTAAAATAAGTATGCATACTTCAAAATTCAGTATGCAAAATAAGTATGCAAACATGAGAAAAATAAGAATGCCGTAATAGTGCACTTCGACTGCAAAAGTAGTGCGCTCCTGATAAAATAGTGCCTTAAAAACTCAATATGGCTGTAGTAAACATCACAGAAAACAAAACGAAACAAAACAAAAAAAAAGAAAAAAAAAAAGAAAAAAATCACACACTGAACCTGTGAAGCACGAACACTTCCTGTAGTGTCCATCACAGTGTTGCCCCTGTGGATAATGTTGTTATTATTACTAAATAAGGTACTTAATGCAGTTATGATGACATCTTTGAATAATTTTTATGGAGACGGCAGAAAAACAATATAAATAAATAAATAAATAGATAAATAAATACATGAATAAATAAATAAATGCACAAAGGGAGTGCTTGTATTCAACATTTTAATCATCTTTAACAAAGAGCTTACACAATTGCATAGTTAGGTGACGTTTTAAAAATGGGCTATAACTGATCAAGACATTAATCACATTCTCGTCGATTATTCTAAAAGGCCACAACTTAAAAAAAAAAAAAAAATCCTGTTTTAAAAAATAGTGTAACTCAGTGGCATGTGCACCAGCTCTAATACATCATGGTAAGAATCTAAGGGGGAAACACCATGAAACAGGAAGTTTTTTTTTTTTTAAAAGACATTACAAGCTGTCAAAATGATCCACATTCAGAAATCAAAATTAAGGTGAAGAGTAAACTGATAGGGATTTTAATCAGCATTGAGTCTTTGGCCATGATAGTCATTTTTGGTGAATATACAAGTAGACTGACTTCACATCTGTAAACATGAACTCGTGTTCACGCTGAGACGAGTTCTGTTCCTGTCACATACTAGTATCTATAAAATGAACAAATTTCTTAACTTGACCAAAAGTACCAAAACCAGTTCTCTAGAGATCTCTACAAGAGAAAGTGTGAACCGCACATGGATTCATGACCTGTCAAAAACCCGTCATAAACATCTGCAGGTGGATTATTTATGAACAGAAGCGCTTATTAAACTGAGCAGGTGGTCAGTTTGATGGTGATAATCGGTAAATATTTAATATTACCCATAATTGTGTGCTTCGTTTACACACATGAAATCAGTCCATATTAATGTTACGTAAACAGCAAACTAAGAAATCAGTTGAAGTTCCATAATAAAAAGCAACGAGTTCCTCTGTTGATTTGGATATAGTTTGGTCAAATAAAGCCCTGGAATGACTAAAGCACAGGGGATGAGGCAGTGGAGTAGTTAAAGCATCGACGTTAATGAACGAGTAAACATCTCCTCGGTTAGAACAAACACTTATTAGTAATTAGACGGATAGGTAACTTTGGTCTTGTGTATCAGAACTACTCGAAAGCCAAACACTGTCACTTCACTGGTACTGACGATGCACTACTGATTCTAAAACTACTGAAAAAACTTGATCAAATGGGCCTGTGTCTTTGAGAGATATACCACAGCGAGTCTGTCTACATGTATAAAATGGCAGAGTGTAATTTCAGGGCATCTGGAGCTATCAAACTAAATCTACTAAGACCTTACCCCAGCGAGGGATGTGTGTGCACAGTTTGCTGCATGGGGCTCCACTGGAAAGCTCTATGCCATGTAAGACTCTTGTTTGCGGCGCAGATGTTGCGCTTTATAAATTGTTCAGCTCCATTAGAGTCTGGTCCAGCACTTGGTGCATGCCTAGGTTCTCCTCTTTAGCCTGGGATAGTTTCTCTGGTGGAACAAAAAGGACAGCGTGAGAAAACAAGACGCTTAGAAACATTAAAATGAACAACATTAACAATACAGAACGAAAAGCAGTCTCGACATTAACCCCAACAAATAAATCCATTTATCTCCACTGATCTTTTTTGGGTTACATTTACATTAGAACCATCTTTAATACAGTACACCCTTAAAAGTGTGGGACATCGTTTGACTCCTCACACACAATCGTGAGCTAGAAAGCAGATTCCTGACTCTTGGTTCGTCCCTAAACGAGGTGAGACTGAGGCCTCTCTCAGCACAGAGACTGGTTAGTGTGTGTTGTGTGAGTGAAATGTCAGGTGAGGTTTGGGTTTCACTCAGCACAAAGGAGCAGTCAGAGAGGACAGCGGCTGTTTCGGCTCGGAGCCTCCACCACACTGGGGTGATTAGCCAAAAACGTTCAGGCACAATTCATGGGACAAAATGAAAACGTTCCAATAATACTTCTTCTGGTCAGAATATAATTTTTCTCACATGTGTGTGATGGCCTGGGACATGCTGTGAGATAACGCTCAGGCCAAATTCTGGCAACCAGCCAATAAAGACAAAAAAAACCCAACCATATTTAAATTGATTTTTTAACCCTTTCTATGGCTTTTTCCTGCACATATACGGATAAGAAGCCAGTTTAACAAACATTCACCAGCTTTACAAATGTAAATGCTAGTAGTTTGGCTAAAGATGTCAAAAACCTTCTCAGTTAAGCATGACTTCCTCAGACACTGAGTGTCAGCTTTGTGTGCAAGTTTAATCAAGCCACTCTGTAATCAGACACCAGCTGTCAAAATGTCTGTGATGCTGACTACAGTGTTAATTGACAGTTGCATTAATTAACAGTATTGTAGATATGTCTAAAGACAAGTGGTCACAGTGGAGTATGAGCTCATGAACACTCTTGAATTTAACAGTAATTCACGATATACTAAAATAAAAAAAATTATTAAAAAAAAAAAAAAAAAAAAAAAAAACCCACAACGCTTTAGTGTTACCAAAGCGTAGAAAAGCATGTTTACAAAGCATAAAAATTCACGGCCGGAAAATCAGAACACGCCTTTGTATATAAACATCTGTCTGGTTCACATAAGCATTAGTAATCCCATAAAGGGATGGATGGAAGCCTATAAATGACATTCCCATGCTCCAGTTCCTCACACTAATAAACAGCAGACTAGATTTCAAAGTCACAGGGAAAACATGGGCAAATATTTCCTCTGAGGTTTAAAAAAAATGCCATTTATGTTTGTCACTGTGGCCTTGAAAAAGACCAAGCTCCTTCAATTTGAAATTATAATAAAATAATAAGCCCAGGAATTTCCCAACATGGAGAATCGCATTCACTATGATCGCTATGATGATGATGATGAGGAGGAGCTCAAGTGTGCAGAGTAGACAATAGCCTTTTCACCAGACGTCCTATTAAAGTGGCTGGTAACTGTACAAAGCGTAGTTGTGGCAATTAAATAAGATTAAATAATTCATTAATAAATCAAATATTATTTTGTTTTAGAAGTAATTACCAGTAATTATTGGAAAATAAGGATATTCAGACATGGTAAAATTAACTCCACTTTGCCTAGATTACATCACACCACCACAGCATTAATTATTTTCCTGTGACAGCATCCCTTGTTATGTTTTACTCTTTACTTATTCCATGCACAATCCAAGAAATTGTCCTTTTTTTGTCTTTCATCAGTGGCAGATTTGACTGAATATATACTATATTGATGGATGGGGTGAAGAGAGGCTGACAAATTGTGAACAGCATCGAGCAACAGCCTCAAAGTGCAGCTACATGAAGGGTCCCCATGACAAATGAGCTTACACATAAGGGTTTCTTTTTCCAGAGCTGTAGACTTGTTTTTCATTCATGCTGTTGGGATTCATATTTTGAAGGCAGCAATACATAATGAAAGAAAACATATGAAGAACAGCTCCTCTACATGCTCAGAACTGCAGGAGACCATGCAATTAAGCAATGCATCATTACACAGCAGCTACTAGTTCAGAGCTGACCCACAATCCATCCCATCTGTGCTAAGATATCTGTCCTAAGAATGACATGCAAAAGTATCAGGTTATGGACCGAATGACAATTCTTTATCGAAGCACCCTGTAGTCTGCTGCCGGACAAAATAGCAGAGTTTACCCTGTTACCTCAGCCACAGTTTCAGCGCCCGAATATGACGGCGAATTATTTTGAACATGAAGAGAATTTCAGCTGGAGAGGCTCAGCTGCTGAGCTCATTAAGAACTACTCTCAGGTCATTAGTGCGGTTTTCTCCACCGTCTCGTGTAAGCGATCCGTTTCCACGCATCGCAGAGAGCCAGGTACAGACGAAGAGCCGGCAGGAGAGAGAAAAGAGAGAAAGATAAACGAGGAAAGAAAGAGAAGGTGTAAGGCTTTAGTGCAGTCAGAAAGCACAAGGATCTGCAGCGGAGAGCTCCAGCACTACTGAAGACCAGATCCAGGGGGGAAAACATCCATTTCAATACACACAGTTACATCTATTTAAAAAAAAAAAAAAAAAAAAGATACAATACACCAGTGGATGTGAAAGATATGGTAGAGATATCATGAATAGAAACATAATTCTTAGGCCTGATGTTATTACAACTGTCAACACTTACCTTATCCTACTTATTCATAAAACATCCACAGGGATTGAAAATCATAAAAGGTTTCTTTTCCTTCCTTTTTTGAGTTATATCGTTATGTACTTCAGAGAGGCTGCTGATTCTTTGGATATTAAATACAAATCAAAGTAGGATGCTATGGATAAGAAAAGTACTTATTCCTTTCACGTAGGAAGAAAGCAAAAGATTCAACCAAGCTACAAAAATAACACAAAATAATAAATCACGATTTTCCATGCATCATTGGTCTTTTCCCTCATCCTAACTCTGGTGACTAAGTGTGTCTCAAAATTATTAACAGACATTTGGCTCGTCTTTGCTGAATTTAACAAATAAAACAAATACTCTTAGTTAACAAAGATATAAATCGCAATATGCTTGGCAGTAAAAATCTAAATTCCATTCAAAGCTGTAAATGAACTGGCAGTGAACAAGCAAAACAGCATCAACAGTGCTTGAGTGGAAAAATAAGGAGGGGGGAAAAAAGGGAAGAGCGAGGGGTTTTTTGCTTTTTATTACACAGAGAGAAAATAAAGCACTACAGAAACACAGAACAAATACTGAACACGTTCCAGCAGAACAATGCAGCAGATGTATAAACACTGATGAACTGACAAAGCTCAAGAAGAGAAATGTCTTCTAAACAGAAAGGGGAATGACACAGAACACAGCAGTGCTACGTCGGAAAACAGCAAAGAAAAAAAAAAAAAAAAGGCAGGACCCAGACTGACTCCCTGGGGTACGCCGGTATCAAACTTATTATTTTTTTTTAAGAAACTATGCATTCATTTCTGAAAACTGATTTTATGACTGAGACAGGGATCTGATTTAAATAGTGGAATGGAGGGAAATAAAAACAAGCGAGGATGACAATAAGCAAACCCCAGGTGAGCCATGTAGGAAGCGCCAAGGAAGAAGAACAGAGGAAACCAGGACGATGAAGGCGGCAACAGAGGAGAAAGGGTGAGACAGTGCATTTAAAGGGTTGTCATGTCGTTGAGAGCCAGATCCAGCTCCTCACTGAGGGCTTTGCCCTTCAGCTTCTGAGCGTACACCTCATCTGTGTTTCATCCACACACACACACACACACACACACACACACACACACACACACACACACACACACACACACACACACACACA
>JAQLOM010000009.1:14206965-14217783 GCA_030068315.1 Chrysichthys thysi | reverse complement strand
TATACACATATACACACACACACACACACACACACACACACACACATATATATATATATAGATATATATGAGACACATACTATATATACACACCACAAATAGAGTTATTAATGTAACTGAAAAACAGATCAACTGTGAACGTTTTGTGTTTTGAAAAAGCTGGAAAATTCTGTGGCATCTAATGTTACAGAAAAACTAGCAACGGTGTGGTTTGTAATGTTAAAATGTTTTTCTAGGTCCATAATGTGTTTCTACAATTCTGTGCAACTTTAAATGATACCTTTTACAACTACTGCATTAAATGACTGTTTAATTTCTTTTCGAGCTTCGATTTCCATTTTTCTGGACCGGAATTTAGCAAGACAGAGATGCTCAGATTTGCCCGCATTTACTTAAATAGCAACTCAGGGCATACATAGTCTTAAAAACAGGGTTGGTTGTTGAGAAGCTGAAGAATTGTTCATGTTTTCAATGCAGTTATAAAGTGCCCTGAAGGTAACAGATGGCACTAAAATTACACTGCTGGTTACACCCCCAAAGACTTTAAAAACTTTATTAGGTTTCTCTCTGTGTTTTTCTTGCATCGAGCCTCTACAACACAAACAGGAAGCATCATCTTTTCCCTTGCCACACCTGCATCTCCCATGGAGCTGAAGATGTTCTCAGTTACATCCAGGATGCGGTCGGTGGCCTCTCCATGACGCCCGATCGGCTGGCCTCCGCTGGCGTACTGTTTAATATGCTGCAGCAGCTCGTTAAGAGCCTGGGTGACACCTGTGGCGGCCGCACCCACTTGCTTCAGCAGCTGCTCATCGTTGGTGGCCCCCTGTGATGCCTCCACGCAGCCTTCAACTGATTTAGCCACCAGTTTTCCTGCCTCAATCAGCTGCTCCTGACACACTGGGGAACTGATGGTAGGAGCAACCACCTGGAGAGACACACAGAGAAGCATCTGGCTTGGTCAGTGATTCTATGCAAAGGAATTGTCTGAGTGTAGGAACCCGTAATGAAGCATGACTGCACAAACCCAAGCCATGCAATAAGAGCATAAAGCAGATTGGTTTAAAGCTGTTGTAAAGGATCTTACTGTCATGCGGTCTACCTGTGTAAAAATGTGTGTGTTTGTTTTTTCCCCTCACCCGAGTGCATGCCACCAGCTGAGAGGTGGAAAGGGCACACTGCGTGGCAGCAGCGATGACCCGGTTTTGCTGGGCCGAGTCGTCTGACTTTTGAGCCACGTTCTTTGCCTTCAGCACCAGAGTTGCTGCTGCTGTAGCCACAGCTTTAGCCAGCTTCATCAGCATGTCCTGCAAGAACACACACCAACACACGCACGTTTTTAGTATTTCCTACACACACGACTCATTACTGTTGCACGGACTTGAGCTCAAATGGGCCTTTTTTTATTGATGTATTAAACTTATAATTATTTAGTTTGTGAATGCAAGTGCAAATTAACCACACTGTGAGAAATTGGTATATCATAAGCACATAGATCAGGATAGTTGCTTGATATGATCCATCTAACCTAGGAAGTGCCACTATTATCCCCTGCTTTAAATCAGTGTGCAGATTATCCAGACAAGTAAGTGTTAAAGTTATATTCAGTGATTCTCTTTAGGGTTTCATGCCCCAAACATAGTTCGGCTAGAAGGCCTGAATGCTATTGCTATAGGTCAGCATTTTGAATATGAGACACGATCATCATGGCCAACGCAGAAGTCAATGGTCCTCATCATTTTCTTCTTCTGTTTACAGAGGTCAAAATGCCACAGACATCAGAGGGGCTGATCATATAGCTTTACTGAAGCAGAATTGTAAGCAGTCTAATTTCATTGACTACCATCACTGAGCCACCATTAAAGTAGCACAAATATGTCCCAGTAATATAACACAGAGGTCCTAAAATGATGAACAGAGGATCCAACCTGAGGATGACTGACATAAGTCTACTGAATACTTCGAATTCTTTCCATAAGGGTGACAGAGTGTCAGGCTGTGACCACAATAGATGAAGTGGCATGCCATGAGGTTATGGTTAAAAGTGGCAGCTGGGAGTACTCCAGATATTCACTGTCGATTAGAACACCATAATATCAAAGTAAGGCAGTATAGTTAAAATAAAGATAGAATACTAAAATATTCATTCAAAAAATTCTAAACTGAATAGACTATGTGAGACAATGAGACAAACTCCCTCAAACAATGGGAGTTGTCTCTGCTTATCAGTGATAATGAGTGCAACTGAAGTGCTAGACTGCTGCTATTACTAACTACTACTCAGGCTTCAACCGTCACCTAGCCCAAAGCACAAAAAGAGGGGGAAAAGAGGAAGGGAGAAAAGAAAAAAAAAAAAAAAAAAAAAAACACAGAGTGAGGAGACACTACCCCAAATTACTACAGCAAAAATATAGAAATCCAGTTTGATATCAATATTTAAGCACACAACTGGCGTCTGTGATTAACGCCAGGCAAAAAACATGCCAACAGCACTCAATTCTGTCACTGAAGAAAGAAAGGATTTTTTTAAGTCCTAAAATATGTAGTTTGTGTACTAAAATAAATAAATGATCATCGTAACTAAGCAACATCAAAGACTGCTTAACCATACATTTTATTCAACAAGAAACATAGTTCTTAGATACTACAAATAGTGACATATGCTGATTGACAGATTTTGTGAGCAGATTACATTTATATGCAACACAATTAGAGAGACCCCACACCAGATGTTTTCACCCAACAATTAAAAAGACAGACTGGAGGCTCAAACGATACTGTTTAAAGTAAGGTTGCACGGTACTGACAAATATACTACTACACATTGGCATCTGCCTTAGAATATAATTGAACAAGCTAGTAAATGTGCCTTTATTTTAATACAATTAGTTTGTTTTATTTTTGGATCCGACCAATGCCACTGTTTATCAAAGCAGGCATAGAAATCTTATATGGAATCTCTGATTTTTGGTGAGAATTGTTAAAATGTAGTTTTTAAAAGTGCACGGAGATGGCAGACTTTGTCCAATGGTGTAATAACAAACAACTATTATTATTATTATTATTATTAACAACAACCAATATATTGTGCAACATCACTTTAAAAGTATAACTTCACAGAAAGATTCACTACCTGGTTTTGATGAAATGATAAAAAAAAAAAATAATCGTCTGGCTAAAAATGAATCTCAAAACAAGGAAGTAAATGTTCTCTAAATTATTGAGTGAATTTATGTAATAAGTAGTCTACATTATGATTGTGTTCTCCAACTAAATGTGATTAGGGAAGAATTAGTACGATTGGCTGGCGAAAATGAATTACTCTTCTTCTGCGGACGTTTGGTTACCAGCATTTGACTATAATGATGAATCCGTCTCGTGTTTCTGAATGATCCTCTGCCTAAGGACTGGTTAAAGGCCACGACAAAGAAAATTCAGGTTAAATTTAGTTACTTAGATGCTTTTGAATGTAATGGATGTGTGCATGCGTATGTAAATTGGTATCTCACCTGGAATTGCTGGTCAGCGTCACTCTCTCCTATTTGCTGCAGCAGCTCTCCACTGGCCTGGCCCACATTACCTGCAGCCTGTAGGAGGTTCTGGCGAGGCTGTGAAGGACATACTCATGTTTACTTTACGTGTGCTGATACACTGCCTGTGTGTTTGAGCACTGAGATAAGACAGTTCGTGTGGTACCTCAGCGCTGGCAGGCTGAGCGGTCTTTAGCATGTCTGACACGGCACAGGCCAGGTTACGGGCTGCACCCAGCAGCTGCTGTCCGTTTCCACCCTCATCCTCCATCAGCGCCGCCAGCAACTTTACACCCTTGGACATTTCAGTCAGGTTGGAGGAGATGGTGGTCACCGCGCAGCCCACTGCTGTATAATCTGTCTCTGCTGGGTCCCCTATGAGACAGAGAGCATGTTCTAGGTGGAGGTGTGTGTGTTTGTACAGTATGAAAGGATGGCAAGCAGACCTTCATTGAAGTGCTAAAGTTCGAAATGTCTTGTTTGTGACCATAAATTGTTGAGACTCAGCTATAATCCAGGCCTATCTCATGGATGCTGATATGAAGCAAGCAAGCTCCCTGTTTATTTTCAAGTAATCCTTTAAGTGCGCTAGAAAGAAAGGTAGCTATTTACTACTGAAATATAAAAACATTTTTATTTAGACAAAGTAGTGTTTTATGTAGTAATTATGCATGTATGAGGACTCACCTGCAGTGAGATTAACCATCGATGCTGTTCCTGCTGTAATAGCATCCACCTGAGAATGAATTTCATGTTTGGACTCATCCATCTTGTTCTTCCTCCAGGCTTGAGAGGCCTTACAAGCAAAAAGATACAGGATGAAGACATGATGGAAAATGATGATTACTACCAGATGCATGAACTGAATATCAATCTCTATTGCATATAATGAGTGTGCTGAAATATAAAAAGGTCTGGTGTGTCTCACCGCATCAGTGCCCAGTGGTGGTAGGGTGTCAAAGTCAGTCAAAGAGGCCTGTGCCGCCTGCACTGCCTGCATACTGGAGTTAATGGTGCCTGTCAGTGCCTGCTGAGCTGAGGTCTGAAATAGGAAATGCATGTCAGAGTTTTACACTGGGTCTGCCAAAGTCATCCAAAAAAAAAATAAAAAAATTAAAAATTGCACCTAGTTAAAGGTTTGAGCAGTTAAATGCAATCAAATGTTAATAAGCTTTCATTATATTATTAGCTTTGATTTTATACTTACACAGACACCACGAACTTCACCAATAGCATTAATTGTGCTTTCAAATTGCATACAACACAGAGGATGGAAATTGTCTTGGCTTCAACATCATACTTTTACTATAAACTGATGAAATTATTTACCTCCAGCTATCAGTGACTTCTGGTCTACATTTCTGCACAAACCCAGAATTTACCCAAAGATCTGGCATCTTTAACATGTTCGCATGTGGGTACACAATTACTACAAATAAGATCTCGCTTCTTATTACTACATATGCTCACTACATAGGTTAGAAGTTACAAAGCACATTACAGACCCAACTGACCGGAATTTGTTAACATTTTTTACATTGACACTTTACCAGATTTATTATGTATATTTCTTTCGCATGCTGTCTTATTTGCAAATAGCATCCACACAGTGACTGTGTGTAAAACTAAAAATATGAACAAAATGACATGAATGATTTACTGCAAAAGGACCATGTCGCACCTGATTCGGCCAACCAATACATCAATCTGCGTTTAATCAGCTGTATCAAGTGCATTACATTGCGTTATCTACACACTCTTGGCATAACCCATAGTGGTAGTGTAGTTCCAACTGTAGAGCTCACCAGCGGTGGCATGTGCCCTGTGTGCGTTTGGCCAGTGGTTATTAGCTGCTTGGCCTGGGGCATGGAGCCCATCTGGAAGCTCTCTGGACCTCCTGCACCTGGACGCATGATTACAGGCAGGGCCACATTGCCTGTCTCCACCCTCTCCACTTTATTAAACTGCTGCTGCAGCACTGTCGATCTGAAAGCAGTGCACACAAGAACATTAGCCATGATGTACTTTTTGGCCGTCATGGGATTCAAATACACAAATCCTGTTTAGTCATCCTAGTGTGCTGCAGTGCATTAAAATTACCATATGCTGATAAAATACAAAAACAGAAGGGAAAAAATTGACTCATTAAGAAACAAAAAAGCTGAGATATCCATCACAGATTTGCCTCAAACCTTATTTGCATTTAATTTACAACTGTGAAAGAACCCGAACCCTCTGAGTAAATGCGATTACACATTCTCAAAATTTGCATATGGTTTCAATCCACATTCTCTATGAAACACTAGTCAGTGCTGGGTTCCTGCTTAAGAATGAACATTTCCAGCTATTCAATCAAGTGCAAAAAAACAACTCTCCATCAGTCAAAAAAAATCTGCCAACTTGCAGTAAACTTTGCTGTCACAGAGGATGGCATGGACCAGAATGCTTACTTTTTAGGTGAAACAGAGTCCTCCAGCATTGTCGACTCCTCATCTCCCTCCAAGCCAAAATGGTCTTTGCTCTTTTTCTGCAGACAGCCAGAGTTCACACAGTTAGTTCCAGTGAGTTTTGCCATGTTACATAATTACAGTAGCCTGAAAGAAGCACTTTGTTGCCAAGCTGTTTACTCCACAAAGGTCAAGCATCAAGGTTTGTTGTGGAATTCCACCATCTCCTGCGAACCACAAACTGTTCCTTCACACAAACATGCTACACAATCAATGCAAATAAGGTCTTAGGATAAAAACTGACTGGAAAAACCTCGAGTCTGTTAAGAATAATGGGCAATATATTATCGAAAGATAGACACAACTATAGAAATGCTAATTCTTAAGAAATGCAACTCTGCTGACAGTGTGTCAGTTTCGAATCACATAAACCTACCAGTGAAAAATTAGCACTTGTTTACACAGTGAAATTGTTAGCACAAAATGAGTTTTAATGCTTTGGTGGTAAATGAAAAATAAAAAGGTATCTTAACTATTAAATTGGCGCCAGCTTCCCCCCGCGACCCTGAACAGGATTAAGTGGCAGAAGACGAATAAAGATGGAAACTATTAAATTGCAGTTTAAAACCATAATGTTGCCTTGTACATCCAACAGAAAGAGACACTGCTGAATGCTTTTGTGCTAGTAGAGAAGCAATTTCACCCAGACATAGTCTGTGCATTTGATAAATTAATGACCTGCCCGACGGATCACTTCACCTTTATGCCCTGTTTTGGCTCACACAGTACCTCAGTGAGATAATAAGCAAAGACAACATTTGTGTTCAAGTTCAGCATGGCTCAAATGGCACTGGAGAAAGCAAGATAACTCAGGATCACAGCTCACTTGGCTCAAGGCACAGCGAAGCGAGCTATACCGCTCAGGGGAAAAGCCCTACAAGATCCTTTAAAATGAATTAAATGCCAGTTACCTTTTTGAGGATGATGTCGATGTACCCAGCAATCAGCTGTGCAATCTGCTCTCCTTCAGTGGTCTGGACTGAATAATACCCATCCTGATAATCTCCAAAGTCCTACAGAAATTACAGCATTCACAAGATCAGTTGTTAGGCTGGGGACGGGGGGGATGGGACCCATTTGTAAGGATTTGTAAACATCTGGAATTTAATTTACTTCCGTGGTAATTTCAACATCCTAAAGTAATGCATAATGTAATGTAAATATCTCTCATTTGAAGGGCTTATTATGTGTAACAGACAACCATGTTAAACTTTTAGCTGTCCATTAAAAATAAAGATTAGATGACTAACAGAATTTGCGGAAATAAAAAACCTGTCTTGAAACCAAAAAGCAGGGAAATCCTTTACAGAATAACCCACAGACTTGACAGCTGTCCACAGATGGCCTCTGTTCGTACTGTGACGCTGCCTGCGGAAGATTATAAGCTGGCCACAGCCTTATTACCAAGTGCATTTCATTCCCGATTCAGATCTTGAAGCCAGCTTCCAGCTTCTTTGCCAGGAAATAGTTTTCATGAATATTTCCCCGGACGTTCGAAAATAAAAATAAACACTGACATGCAGATAGCCTCTTCTTCCCCTTCATGATATGAAAAGGATATTTTAAAAAGGCCTTAACAGGAAATCATGCCACAACTATCAAGGTCCTTGATTCAAGGATATGCCTCAGAAAGCTCGAGTTTATGGTGGTGATTGATTATTACAAAGAGGAACAATGCCATACATCAGTTAGTTTTGCTCTCTCTTGAAAAGAAAAACAGTTACATTAATGCTCCGAGTTCAAGTCCTGAAAATACTTTTGACATTTTTAAAAGAAATGATACTTTGTTCTTCTCTTCTTGAGGATCGGAATAATGTTACGGTGTTATTACGCAATTAGATGTCACAGAACACATCGGTTCAGCATGTGGAATTCATATTCTTTAGCAAATATGCTCCTATTTAATAATTAATGTACTGAACAAAATACTCAGGTTTCAGATTTAGGGCAAAACAAAAACAGGTTATGCAAACATTCAAAACAAGAAGTACACACGCTAATTATGGGGGGGGGGGGGGCAAAAGAAATTCACACAGCAGGATTTAAAAAAAAAAAAAAAAAAATGTAAATAAGATCCATCACTACACACAAACCAGCACCAAGCCTGAACTTACTAGGGTGAAACTTTTAGGGGAGGCAGCCCAGCGCTTGATATTGGTCAGGCTCCACTCCTGCATCACCTCCTTGGTCTTCTCATCCACCCTCATCACACTCTCCTTGGTGATGCCCAGCAGGCGAGGGACCAGCTTGTTTTTTCCTTTCATTTTTTCCTGCAGGGTGGGACATACACACACACACATCTCTTCCAGTCTATTAACAGAAAGTATTTCTGGTGTTAATCACTGCACTGTCTGCAAGCATGTAATGCTTTGGATGTGGGCTCTTATCCATCATCTGATACTGTTGCATAATATTTTATAAAGGCGTTATTTTACCTTTACTAAGAAGAAAGACACTCCGTAGGTTTTGAGAGAGCGGGCCAGTTTGACGTAGCTGACTTTGGCCTCGATCTCGGTCATATTTTGGCAGTTCTTGTGTGCCTGATGGGTGGAAAGAAAACTCAGTCTAACATCCAACAGACTTCATTTCCATTCAGTATCACTCAGAATGCCAGGGTGATTGCCTATTTCATATTCGCCAGTGCGAACGATGTCCTTGGAGAGTCTGAACACACCAGAATCTAAACACTAGCCATTCCAAATATTACACGAGCATAGAGGTAACGGATTCATGCACATTTCTCAGTCTACTTATTAAAGTGCATATGCAGCCTCAGGCATTAAGTGCTTTCATCTTTTCTGATAAAGCTCTCTAAAAGACACCATTAAAGTAAATGTTTGGGGAACAATAAAAGATGCTGCTGCAAATGTTTTAAATTTGCCTATGTCGAGCTCATATGTTTTCAGTGCCAGTGCTTTCATCCCTAGCTGGAGCAGAGAGAGACCGCGAGGGAGGGAGAGAGCGAGAGAGAGAGAGAGAGGAAGCACAGCTGCCACCAGCAGCCAAATCTCTGCACTCACAGTTGTGCTTGCCCCCACAATGACCCCAAACCAGAGACCAGCGTCAACATGCAGAACCCGAGCCCCTTACCTGGAAAATCTTCTTCTCCCCTTTGTTCTTCACGTACTCTTTGGGTAAAAACTCTTTCAAACTAGAGGGACAAGAAGACATGAAGAATTTTAAAATTTAACTAAAAAATGTATTATGATGTGGTGAAAACAAATGGATGGTGTATGACGCAATAACTAAAAAAACCACTCACTCGAGGAATCCTGGTTTGTGTTTGGACTCGTTATGGTCACCAAACTGGATCTGACACTGGTAACCGGCAAACTCGCAGGCTTTGTCAAAAGAGACAGGGTGCGATCCGTTCAAAATGTCGTCTCGTGCCTGTGCAGAAAATATTCTGCATGTAAGTTCAGTGCTGGGGGTCAAAGCCAGGGTAAGCATTGCATCAGTACAGAGACTACAACAGGCTGGTATTATTATGGCAGCAGTTGAATAAATTAAATAAAACAATAAATAAACAGGTTAAACTGCCCATGCCCTAATACAGTGCAGCCAGCTGTAGTGGTGATGAGCCTAGAATGCATTAACGCATCACCTCTCAATAAATACAACTTTATCCATATTATTATAATGCTGAATATAAAAAAAAAATAAAATAAAACAGATAATGCATATTCGTATTTCCAATTTTTGCTAAATGTTACGTGTGAGATGGCAACATGCTTTAGGTCATGTTATGTTCCTGGTGAAACTGTGACTCCAAGATCCAAAACAAAGATTCAGAGCACAACCTGAAACACCACTGAGCACAAGACAGAAGTACACAATACATACGATAATCACCAGATGTTCTGTGAGCTGTGGGCGGAGCTTCCGAGACAAAGAGTATGTAAGATACAACAGCAAGAATAGATTCTATACGAAGGGATTAGTAGGCATCCAACAATACTAAGATCTAAAAGGTAATTATGCAAACTAAGTAAGCATAGTTAATAATAAAAATAAGTGACTTGGATCGGAAATTACATCAAATACGAACCTTTAATACTTAGCGTCAAACAGTTGAGTCTGAACACTTTTCTACCTTTGGGATGTTGGGTTGCGCACCTGTACATAGAGCAGGTTGAGCTGAACTGGGTCTCTGGAGTCTACATTCTGGTCAGAGTAGAAGAACTTCCTCCTGAGGAGCAGCATCTCCGTCTCCTCCACCCCTTGCTCGCGCAGCGTTCGCCCGTGGTCCAGCCAGTTCACTGCACAAATGAAACAGAACAAGACTTTAAAATTAACATTTAAAATCAACCACATGCACCATCAGAGCGCAAGTTTGATCTTTACCTAATTTGAACGTAAATTGGCACTTCAAATTTACGGACAACTAAAAAAGTTACAACGTTGCACAAAATCCATGTTCAGCATAGACCTGAGTTATATCTTAAATCTTACACCCGTCACTACACAGGTGCAACACCAGTCGTTTAAAAGAAATCCTTAATATAGATTTTCAGTTTGAGCACATGGAACACCATGTAGCACATTTGAACAGTTTACTGTTAGATTATTGTGGTAACTTATGTTCTAACTGTGATAGAAAGTTAGAATCTTCTCTCTCTCTCACGAACGTGCACACACACACACATACATACATACATACATATATATATATATATATATATACACATACACACACTGAAATATACAGTCCTGAAAAAGGGGCATTTCTTTTTTTGCTGAGTGTGTGTGTATATATATATATATATATATATATATATATA
>JAQLOM010000009.1:14165323-14181410 GCA_030068315.1 Chrysichthys thysi | reverse complement strand
AATTTTGTTCAACATAAAATGAACACATGAAAATTGCAACCGCTTGATTTTTTTAAAATTAGTCGTTAAGATTAATCAATTAATCGAAAAATTAGTCGAAAAATCGGTCGTTAGTGGCAGCTCTAATGCAAAGTAGAAACATGAATGCACGAGTGGGACTGCGGTACAAGTGAACGTCGCCAGAATTACTCACGATACCATACCAAAGTGTTCTGTTTATTGCTAACATTAACTACGCTTGACAGGTAGATGTTTTCGCATACTGGATCTGTGGATAAACGTTTCTGGTAGGACTGTCCAAAGGATCATAAACACCTCATACATCATTGTAGCTTTGAAACTGCAAGGACGACCCATCATTGCAAGATGTAGGTATATCAGTAGGTATCGAAGTTATGTGAAGGAAGAATAGTTCGAGGGGTCATTTATTTTGTATAGTGGTGAAAATCACAACTCGTTAATGTTTATTCAGATATATTCATTATTTACCTGCTCATTTTATACTAGAGAAGCATTCTAGTGTCCGCTGTACATAACTTTTTACTTATAATCCCTTTATTTATTTGATCAAATATGGATCAAATATCCACTATTGTTAATTTTCACCAATCTTGAGCTCACGATGGAGATTTGTGCTGATGGATGATGTGTTGAAGCGGGGCGTCAAGGTGTCAGGGTGTCAAAGCGCTTGACTGATTTCCACGACGGCGTTTCAGATACGCTGCAGCAGAATGTAAACAAACTCAACAGCGGCTGAGCAAATCGCTAAAATCACCAGTGAACTCTGCGGAGGTCGGCGTCCTAGACAGCAAGGTGCTGCGTGATTCGAGTGAGGTTGTACGTATTTGAGCGAGGATCTTGACACAGAGAGAGGCACACAGACACACACACAGAAACATAAAAAAAAGACACAGATAGAGAGATATGCAGAAAGACAGTCACACGCACAGAAAGAGACAGACAGAAAAAGACACACACAGACAGAAAAAGACACACAGAGAAAGAGACACATGCACAGAGAGACACAGACACAGAAAAAGACACACAGAGATAAAGAGAATGAGAGACACGCATGCACAGAGAGAGACACGCAGAGAGAGAGACAGTCACATGCACAGAGAGAGAGAGAGACACACACATGCATAGAGAGAGAGAGAGAGACATGCACAGAGAGACACACAGATACAGAGAGACAAAGAGAAAGAGAGAGAGAGAGAGAGACACATGCACACAGTGAGGGAGAGAGAAATTTTTTGTCATGTAGTTGTTGAAAAGAGGAAATAACATGGGGGAAGATACGAAACCCAAAGCTCACTAATAACCCATGTTTGCTGTTAAGCAGCTGTTCAGCCAGATGCAAATGTAGTACATGAGTGCAGAATAGATTTATTGTTCAGGATCTACTGGCATATTGGTGTCCAAAACCCCAAGTGACACCAATTCACACTTGACAGAACCTTTGGCTAAGCCTTAAGTTCGTGAAATTCACCCGAGAAGTGTTTAACTGAAGTATCATCGTCATGCCAACCGTTATCTCTTTAGTTATTCTGAAAACTCAAAAGAACTGTGACTGATTTCCTGAAGATTATCTTTCTAACTAACCAGTTGCTAAATCCAGCACAGTATAGTAGGGATCAACTTCAGGTCAGAAGACTGTGTGGTGTCTTCATCACCGCATTCCTCTAATGACCAAGATGTACGTCATGCTAATGATTTATACCATTACGCTTATTATACAACACTAGCCTGCCTGCTTCTTCTCGCCTAGAAGAGCTTGAGTGTGTTTAGGGACAAAGTGAAAGCTTTCTGCATGCATCAGTAACAAACGCCGTTTCAGATAAGACGATATATAAATAGCACTCTGATAGGACGCTATAAACCGCTGACCAAACATCGAATCGGGTGAACATAGCTTGAGAAATAAGTTTGCGTGCAGAAATAAGTTTGTGTGCAGCCTGAGAAATAAGTTTGTGTGCAGAACGCACAAATGCTGACGTGCGGCTCCTTCTATAGTATAAAGCTCAGCTGAACGCTTTGCTAAAGTATCACAGGGAGAGTCACTTACTCTACATGACTCAACTTGGAAAATGATTCACTCACAGTGATTCGTGTTTTTTCTCCCCCCCAAAACCATGACACATGTGAGATTTTATTTGGCTCGGATTATTTCCCCGCCCTTTGTGGAAATGTCTCGCTAAAGCCACACCCTAAGACATCATGCACGACATTCCTAAGTGACCCGTTTTACAGATTCCGCTGTAGCCTGGTGAAGAAGCAGCGCTTGTGTCCATGTTCATTGCAAACCGAAGTGAACGGCTCTTTTTTTAGCTGAGCCTCATCCGGGGGGGGACACTATAAGTGGTCGAAGGGCACATAAAAACTGCACCGAGCGTCATGACCTGAAATGGTACGTTCTCAGATACAGCATTTTACTCACGTCAATGTTGCAAAGCAGTGAATTCTAAATAGCCAGCATTATTTCCATCTTTCAACAACTACATGCCAAGAAGACTTGATCCGTGTCTCTGCGTCTGTCTCTTGCTATGCAAAACAAAATCAGTCCAAATAAGCCTATGCAAAACTGCTCTTTGAAAAATAATGACACTAATTACATGAACTTCAAGGTCAAATCCCAGCATGAAGGCCAGCCAGCGTGCAGCAGGAGTTCAGTAGATCTACCAGCATGTGCGCGCACACACACACACACACACACACACAATTCATCAATACGCTGGGCAATATAACTGTTTAATGTGCCAGACTATGTGGGGCACTTCAGCAGGTGGTTATTGAACTCTTCATAAATAGAACTCGTCATTTCAAAAAGCAGCCGCCCATAACGGCGTTTCCCTCCTGAACTTTATGCCAACTGACAAGACGTTTATTCAGGTTTATCTACCAAACCTGACAGGGATGCAACTGCAAATCAACATACAGCCGCATTTGACACCACAAATCATTTCTTTCGCCTATTCGTTCAGCTTCGTGCAGCAAGCGATTTATCCTGGTCAGCATTGTGAAATTGTGGCGAATTCGTCTGACAAAATTTTCCTCTCGCAGTTTGCACTCCGATTTCCACATCCAAGTTTAAAGAAAACATATCCTGAAAATCTGAAACGCGATTAATACCATAACGCAGCATCATAAGCATTAGAATGCAGGCTTTCTTTAAATGCATCGTTACAATTTAATCACCATTCAAACTGTGATGGCTCTTCTGCTGATTCACTTCCCCGGTCCTGTGTTTGAAGGACAGTGGTTTTGCAATATGACGCGTGTATACCAACACTGTCCTTTATCTCTATCCGCAAGCTGACTCTGCTCATCTGCCGCTAGATCTATCTAACCGTTCTCATTCGTATCTGTCTCCTGCAGAATGGAACTAATGCACACAGTTAGTCCAGGGATAACAATTCTGCTTATCGTTATAAGGCACATTGTTTTTCTGGCCAGGAAGCAGCACCCATAAACTGAAATCATGAAGTGTATCGGTGTGTATTTATACGATAAACACTAGCGTTCTTGTCCTGCTTTGACACGTGCTGCACATTCAAAACATGCAACATCTTTACATTCTCTGCAACATTAGATACTCCAAATAAAAGATCGTACCCTTTCTCCTTCTTCTAGGAATCACTTCGCAGTGCTTGCTAAAGCAGGGCTTGGTTACTGATGAGCAGAATTTTTGAACTGCCTGAGGTTGCAGACGGGCGCTCCTTGCATGGAATCAGCAACATGGCCGGCAAACCATGAATTCCAGCAGAGCAACGTGAAGTCCAACAGAAAGCTGCTCCGTGTCTTCTGCTGGCAAGAGGTGACACACTGATGACTTAAACGTGGGGGATTATAAGCAACAGCCGAAACATCTGCCGATGTGTAATCTGCCGAGCAAATCCCTGCCGCTCTGATCTTACAGCACGTGAGAGACAAAGTAGTCTCACGGTGGAGAATAAACAAGCATGGAGGCAATTCAGGGTCATGGAGAAAAGTGGGCTAGCCTTCAGAAAAAGAAAGAACCATAAAAGTTTGCTTGGCACAATTGAAAGGTTAAAACACTAAAAATGAAGGTTTTAAAAAGATAATGATAGTAATGATGTAAATCTACTTATGATCCAACATGATTTGGAATGGCAAATGAGTGAAATCAATTAATGAAACAATCACATTTTAAATCACGATAAAATTATTTACATTTTTAAATGGACATTTAAACTATTTAAAAACACTAGCAAGACGATTTGCCCATAACTCTCAAAAACGCAATTTGGAAATGAACAGGCCTTACCCAGATTCGAATCACATACCAATGAGAGGCCACTAGATCAAACCATATATCATGGCAATCTGAGAGGTATCGTTAAAAATTTCAACTCAGACATAGAAATCAAAACTGAATCAAATCGGCCCTCGGTTTTAAAATTCGTCTTGTGCTTACGCGTGGAAAGCTTACGTAGACAGCTAAGAAGTATCGTTTACGCCTGTTTCCATCTCCATGTCACGTGTCTCTGAAGTGTCCAGCTGACAACTTGTGTTCAGATTTCGTTACGGCCTATGTCACTTTTAACGTTACATCCCTGCTGGGGACGCATCAGCATTTACACTACAAAAGATATGTGGCCAAATGTGTCCCAGAGCCCCTCGGCAAGTGGTCTGAGTGAATGTGTCTTGGTGGTCGTTCACACTTGTATTTAGGGCTGTCCACTTGTGATCCAATCTCTTAATATGCATTTTTAATACCCAGTGTCAACAGGGTCGTTGTCTGAAAGCCTGAGGCTTACATCGCTAACTAAAAAAGCCAAATGCCCATCTTTTTGTCCAACATTCAGCCTAATGTTATATACCGTGCTAAACGTTGAGGGCAAACGCTCATTGAGATGCAAAGGAACTCTGATGACGTATTGTGGTTTGAATGGTATAATCTTCGCTATTTGTACAGTGCAGCTCAGATAGTGGTGAAACTTTCTGAATCTCATCAGAGCAGCTCCTCCTTGGCATCTTTACGGCTCAATTCCACGCTGCATTCCACTGGAATTCCAGAGTGATTCTCGGTGGACTCCAGGCGAGATACGAGGGTGGGAGTGAGGCGGGGAGGGAGGGCACAGGCCCTGGAGAAGGGAAGGGAGGGGGACTGCTCCCTGTTGCAGGTCCAGCACTTGTTTTGTTGCCTCCCCTCCATCTTAAGGAATGTGAGCAGAAGTGGGTTTGGGAACGCTTTTATTGGCAACAAAGTAGCTTTATCCAAGTGATCTGTCTAAGCAAATGCAGACGCTTGGACTGCGTGTTTCTATCCCGTGCACAACACTTTCCAGGACAAACACTCAATCAATAATGCTGAATTGGGGGTCGGTTAGGAGTGAAAGCCTCCCAAAGAGAAACTTTGGCTTAGGGCAGAGCACACACAGTGCCGTCACATCTTGATGTTTATAACGCCTGGTCTTTAGAAGGGGAGGAGAAGCGGTCCATTCAGACACGCTGCAACATTAGCACAGTTTGAACAGCCACTGCTGTGAGTAGTCACCTCCTTCTTTCTTTGTTCTGAGTCGGGGTTGGTGCTAAATCATCAGTCCAATTACATTGTGATCTGTCACTCTTTGCTGTTTGGTGTCCTATGAAAACTTCTGTGTCTGACTAATTGGTAGCACATTTGTAGGGCTGTCTGCTACAAGTCAAACATCACTGACAGCGATCTCGGTTAACGAAAGGCATTTATTTCTTGTTACTCATGCAGTCATTCACTCGTTTGCTTACTTTTACCGGTCACTTATTCCAATGGTCGCTGCGGTCATGATACAAGCTGGGAGAGTGAATGCCATTGCAGATAAAATGTCTTCAAGAAAGGTTTTAAGGTGCAGATAGAGGACAGGGCAGTATCAAAATCCCAAAACAGGCAGAGAGTCAGAAATCGGGCAAAAAGAACAAAGGAGAGGCAAAGGCAAAATCCAGAAAACGGGCAGAGGTCAAAACACAGAGAAAACACTATAAAGGGCACAATATCAAAAGACGTAAATCCAGGTGAGAAACAAGGTCATACACAGGAAAACCAATCAGGAAGTAGCGCCAGTGTCAACAAGTGGCAAAGTAGTGCTTCGCAACTTGCACAAGCACAGTGCAGTCCTTAAATAGGAGAAGCACTTGTATGCAGAAATTGAGCACACCTGTGTTCAATCAGTACTCCAGCGAATCACAGCAAAGGCGGTCGGCCATGCTGTCGACTTCCGTTTCCTCGTAGGAGACCAAGTCCATTTCTATATCAGAGCCATCTTGATTGTAGTCCCCATCATCGAGCTCCATACGGTCACACTGTGGTGTTTCCTGCGGGGCGGGGTCCATGGGCGTGTCCAGAGTTGTTGACAGAAGGTTGGGGAAATCCGTTTCCGAAAGTGGCAACGTGAGATTTCTGGATGCGGTTGTAACCGCTGCTTTTGCCACCTTTTGAGGATTTCGCAGAAATGCGACATTGCATTGTCATTAAACAGTTTCATCGCTCACACTGCTACAGCCTTATTCGGGTGGTGCCTTTCTGCAAAGTTTTGCACTATTTCCACAATTCACACATCTCCCTGATCTCAATTGAAGTGAAGGATGAAAGTATCAGCAAAATGAAAATAACGCAAGAAAACTATCAATCCAGAAATTTGACTTTTTTTTTTTTTTGACACAGTACTTTTTTTAAATGATGTAGCTTAGCACTTAAGACTTCTCATGCCCTGATTAGTCCATGCAAAAAACCACAAAAAAAGTCCTCACCCTGTCAATATTTAGTTAAAATAAATGAATAAATAAATAACTATTAATTGAGTTTACCAAGAAATCCCCCTAGACGGAAACAGCACTACATATCCGTAAGCTACACGATAACAGAAAGGGCTTTAAATCAACCAAGTTTATCCCCAAGTCACTGCAATGTTTTTCTATGAGTGCAAAACAAAAAAAAAAACCCTCTCTGATAAGAAATAACTGGCTCATAATAGAAAACTGCTGAAGCGGAGAAACTGTCAACACTTGTTAAAACGTTTAATTAAATCTGACTCCAACTTTCAGTACGAAGGATTTCAGCAGAGCGAAAGAACAAAGGAGAAATGGGATGCAGCACTATCTCTTTTCAGGAAGGAAAAGCAATCTGTATTCCAGTCAAGAGGAAGCGTTTGCCTGCCTTCCTCTTCCAAAGGACTTTCACGCCTGTGCGTGACCATGTTAGCCACTGGGAAGGTGGGAAATGCTTTCAGAACTCAGCTGAGCCTTCAAGTAAGATTACATCGAGCAATTTCTCATGAAGATGTCGGAGTTTCTGAAGAGCACCATGCATCAAGCAGGCTAAACATGACTGCCTTACAAAGGCAAAAGACCGTAACTTGCCAGAGTGTGAAACTGAAAAATGCCTTTAAAGTTTGTTTTGTCCAGACAAAAATATTATATTATAGGTAGGACTCCCAAAATTTCACAACTAGTAATTTAGCCCTAACTATAATATTTAAATTTTAAGTCATTTTATAGACAGACACACACACCTCAAGATTCACTAAAAACAGTTCCTGCCAGACCTCAGAAAGTGATCTGGGGCTGAATATGACCCTTCTGGGAAGACATGAGCAGTGACACAGACCTTAAATTCCTTCGGTCACATTCCCACATGGGACAGGAAGTTGATCTGCACATTTTTATATCCGCAGACACGTTTATGCAATGCAGCTGTTTTTTCCCCACCCAAACCATCTGCTTTAAATACTAAACATTACGCCAAAAATCATGCTTCACAGCTTTGTCTGTTACAAGGCTCACAGCAAAACATGCGACACTGACGTGAGAGGAAAACGAGAACAAATTTGCGTATCTGATTTCGGTGCACAGCACCTAACTTGCATCCACACCACGCAAATTGCAGAACCTTTACATTTACTGTACGCAAGTTATCAGTTCAGCAACACGACATACAAGGGCATGCACCTCTTTTTTACTAAATACATACAAGAGTCTAAAATTTAAAAAATAAATAAATAAATAAAAAATTCAGATGGTCAGGTATTAATTCAAATTCAGTTTAATACCATGGGCTGCTGATGACTTTTATGATGCGTCAAAGGACCACGTTTCTGGCAGAAAGGGAAGAACCGTGTTCATTCATCACATACAAGACATCCCATATATTATACTACATGAGTAACAATTTACAACATATGGGGTGCAAATATGGCCGTCACACACAGTTCATATGTCATTTTCCAAAACTATAAAGAACGTTTTATTGGTTCCAGACCGAAAAAGCACATTTTTCATGCACATGGGGTACGGAGAGGTGTTTTCATTCACACATACGAGCCTCAAGTGATTCAGGGGCCGCCAGCAGCACACTGGCTTGGTTAGGACTCGCTCCAAGTACGGATCTGGCCCAGTCTTCCAGTTATCCTGGATCCCAGCTATCCATATCCGTCGCTACCGCGCTCCGTCAGCCGGACGATGCAGATGACTCAGGCTTGTAAACTGAAGTTTTGTCACATAATGTAAACTGCTGCTTAGAGTGGCTGGGTGTGGTAGGTGTCTCTCAGAGCTTCATGGCTATCTGTGGTTTCTGATGCCATTCTATGTTGGGACAGTAAGCTACAATTATTAAAACTCTATAAATTTATTCACAAATCATTCACAGGAGCAATAGAAAATGTTTCAAGAGCTGGTACATTTGTGGTAATTAAAATAATAAGCAGACTCACTAATCTGAACATTCATCTGTGAAACACCATTGTTTAATATTGCCAAAACAGAATGAAGACAAAAATGAAGACAAATAAAAGTAGCTATAAGTTAGGTGCGACACGGTGGTGTGGTGGTTAGCTCTGTCACCTCACAGCATGAAGATTCTGGGTTCGATCCCCACGGTCAACCTGAGTGCCTTTCTGTGTGGAGTTTGCATGTTCTCCCTGTGTCCACATGGGTTTCCTCTGGGTACTCTGGTTTCCTCCCACAGTCCAAAGACATGCAGAGGGGATTAGGCTAATTGGCTACTCTAAACTGCCTATAGGTGTGAATGTGAATGGTTGCCTGTCGGCCTTGCGGTGGATTGGCGAGCTGCCCAGGGTGTGCCCTGCCTTTCACCCAAAGTCAGCTGGGATTGGCTCCAGCTTCCCGCCGCATTTTCAAAAGAAATGGCACTGTATAACAGGAGGAAGAGTTCATCTGTGCCTCTTTTAGAGGACAAGCCACCAAGGCTGAGCTGCATTATTGAAAGATTAATCCAACACTACACTACAACACTACACAACACTAGGAGATGCTTACTTTTTCTTAATTTTGTAATCTTCAGCTTACTGACAAAAGAAAAAGCCTTATAATCACGCAAATGAGCAGAAAGATAAGTGCTCCTGGAATGTTTTGTAAATCTGGCAGGAATTTTCAGTTCACGTTTGGTCCAGGAAAACGTTTCAAAGCCTTATAAAATAAATAAATAAATAAAAACCACCCCACTTTGCTGAGAGATAAATGAGGCCCAATGTCTGCTGAGGAAGAGATTTCACAGACATAGTAGTGAATCCAATTTGCGATCAATACCACACAGAGGATGGATAAAGCTCATAGGAATAAGCACATGCCTGTCTGTTAACAATTCCTGTTACTCCTGGACTCGGGGCATTTCCTCCTGAGTCATGCTGACCTTTCATCTAGACATTTGGTAATCATATGCTTAAACTGTGGAGTGACTAATGCCTCTTTCCTTACAACTCCAATCTCTTAACAAGCACCATTCAGACACTCCTAGCGCTGTCATCGTACATGAAGTACAAACAGGCAGCACTCGAACGTAAATGAGCTCGGTGAAACCTGAAGCATAAGAAACTCAGTCCTTGATAAACTCCACGTATCCTCATCAAAGAATCCTCTTCACTCGTGTAGGTGAGATGGCGTTAAGAATATGTGTCCTATAAGAGGCTGAGGAAATCCAAATGGCTTCGAGACCCAAGCTTTTCTCTCGCCTTTGGAATAACAGTACGTGTTGCTTTGACCAAATATGGCTGGCTCCAAACAGTGGTACAAGACAGCCTTCTGCACCTCGAAACAAACCTCGAATCCAAATCTCCTAAACGGGAGAGACCGTGGAGTCGCTGCACACGCCAGACATAAATCCAGCTCCAGTCATCGCTTTCTTGACACACACCCCAGATGTTCTGCCATACAAGGGCTCCAAAAATGGGAAAACTGGTCCAATTTGGTGTGCCAGCCATGAATGTGCAATCCATGAACCTGAGATGTACTAGGACAAGGTGATCTACTTGCAAAAACAAACAAATAAATAAATAAATAAAATTAAAAACACAAAAAAATCTAAAATATCTCAAACATCTGTCCAATCTGAGCAAGTCAGGACACACAAAGATTACAGTAAGGCAAATCTTTTTTTTTTTAGGCCAGTTGTTGCACAACCACAACCTCCATCTTCATTCATTCCTGTGTTCAGTTTCATGGCATTTAGGTGATGTCCACAATGACTACCACATCCTGAGAGTTCTCTAAAAACAGGATTTCCAAGCCCCAGAAAAGATCATGCTGAACAAGCCAAGGTAGTAGGTTCTGTTAAAACTGCATGCCAAGTTGAATTTATACTGCACGCCATATAGTAAGAAAAGTGAACACACGTGGCTAAAAGAACTAAAGGTTCACTCTTGACCATGGAATCATGGAGCCATCAAACTTTAAAAACCTACCAGAGAAACCTATTTGCATGTTTGTTTTTTTTAAAGTATAAACGGACAGAGAAGGTGTAAAAACATGAACCTTTGGTCAGGCATATTCAAATGACAGTTTGGGGAGCTGGTCTATAGGGTCGAACTCACTGGTTTATAGGAGAGCTTTTTTTTTTTTTTTTAAGTGGGTTAATGAATCAGGCTAAACCATGAACTTGTGCTCTAAATAGACAGATAGATAGATAAATACAAACACACCTACCCAACACTACAAAAAGGTCACACCTATCTACAGGGGGACGTTAACATATGCATCCCAGTACTACCAGTCACCACCACCAGTTTCCTTTAAAGTAAATATGAAATAAAAGTCTGCTTTGTAAATGGAGTCTCAGTGACAGCATTACTTTACTTTTTTGCCGCCTTAGAATCCAAATAGTTCAAAGCATATGGAAACATGCTGTCAGCTTTAAATGTGGGGTGGGTTGATAAATGCTGCTTTTAAATTACTTAATCAATTAATTAATTAAATAACACTATGATTAATCAGAAGCAGAGCTAAAGGAAGCTCAGACCAAAAGGCATTGTTAGATTTTGATTCGATTCGATTCAGGTTCAATCTCTCTTCTGTAACTCTCTCTCTCTCCCTGCTTCCGCGTGCCGAGGCCTCGGAGACGTGAGTAAACAGTGGACACAAGGTCGTGTTAAACTTCGTCTCATTTAATGAAGAAAATCTGAAAGTGTTTAAACACAGAAGCAAAGATGTCATAGTAATCTAGACAAAACATAGGACATAAGATAAGATTAATCTAAGCAAAACAAATGACATAACTCTAAGATTCTGACATGAGAAGGTGCGTCACATGAACAAGGACAGTGAATCATGTTCTTTCTGATGGCTTAACCTGAACAAGCTTGATCGTATCATCAAGACCTAAATTATCACAGGATAGAGGTTCAACAAAATAAAGAGAAGCACAGGTACAAGATTTTCATTCTAAACAGGCATCCATGTGACAAGCGAGAGCTTGCAGTGATGTCCGTGTAAACGCATGGAGGGTGACCTCGGCGTCTGATCTGGCAGCGATGGGCAGCAGGTCACCTGCTGAAGGCCATGCATAAAGAGCATGTCCTTCTCTGGTGCTACACGTCTCTGCAGGATTCTCCCTCAGAGCCCCTCTCAAGGAGACAAAGGGAGCCTTCATTCCGCACGAGCCCACCACAATACCACACAGTGTGCCATCAATGGCAACCTTGTTGCACGCAGCGCCAGAAGAGAGGGAGAGCGTTTGCTGCTGGCCAGAACAGCCTGTAACGGCAGAGTTCCCATCGTTTTAAAAGCGCCGCCGAAACGTGTTCGTGTGTGATAATACATGTGGGAGGGCAGGCGGAAATCAGGCTCACTATCAGTGCTGCGCTGTATGTCGTATCACTACATTTCTAGGGGACAATACCAGGAACGTGACAAGCCGGCATCCTGGACCGCTTTTCTGAGCAACACTGCTGTGTGTCCTATTGTTTATTAGGAAGGAACTGACTCTTTACATCAAAAGCCAATAAGAAACAGAGGGATGAAACCTCTGTGTTACCGTGACCAGTGGCACAGGAACAAGAAGCTCAATATTACATGCACTGATGGAAAATAGAAGCATTTCCCAAGTCGTGGTACATCATCCTGTTCGATAAACTCACAAATCCACTCTGAATCCCCCGCAGCTTTATTGATCGGTCAGCAGTATCGAGCGCAACACTGAGTGCTCATTATTTAAGTGAAATGATCAATGTAGTCTATAAACAGTGATTGGACCCAAAAACTATAACAGTCAAGAGCAACTTAAATAGTACTTAAATGTTACGTGTTCAGTTAACAAATCAGGTTTTCACAAAGGGAAAAAAAAATACTTAAGCAGTTAGGACACGTATATCATTATTCAGCAGTGGCGGACAAATCATAAATTCATTAAATGGTCTCCCAGGCAAGTAAACACGTCAGTGTGCTGCCAAGCCCCATGTTCCCATTTGCTATACAGAAACCTAATCAAGTAGGCCAAAAAGTGAAGCCTAATGTACTGTAAGATCTTTAAATGATTACAAACTACGGGAAAATAACTATGAATACCATTACCTTCTCATAATTTTTAACATGGCACATCAATGTTTGTGTCCTTGACAAGTCATCAAGCTGTTGGCCAAAAGTCTGGCTTGGAGCTGCAACGTTCTCTCCTTACATTGCACATAAAAGATATTAGTACAGTCTGGCTGGCATTTTTACTTACTTACAGCAGGAGGAATTATACGGCAAGTTTGTGCTTGAACTTTTTTTTGCTGGGTTTATTCAGTGTTCTCGCCTAGCTGCGTGTTCCTGAACCAAGAAAAAGTTCATTAAAAGGTCCACTATGTAGGATTCAACCAACTGAATGCCCTTCCCTTTCCAACCGTGTATCAGAACATACAGTGGCTGTCAGGTGCCTGGAGCGTACTTCCAAATACTTAGTGTGTGCTCCAATATCCATACTTTCTGTACTTACTATGCTAAGTATGTAGGGCGTTCTCATTACGATTGTGGTGAAAATAAGTACACTGAAAGGACCTGGATGGCGCCCTCATAACAGTCAAATCTTGGAGTATGGAACAACGTACACTTTTCACACTCAACGGTCTCCATCTTAGCTGTGTAGCGGAAGAGGCGGACCCAACTCGGCTCGAAAAATAAAAGAAAAATGGCTACCGGAACGGATTTTCCACATAGCCTGCATTAGCGGAGTCATTTTGCAAGCTAGAAATCTGTGAAGGGTTAAAATCTGTTCGCTGTTCAAAGTCGGGGATGATTTTTGGCAGGATGACGAGTCGCGGCGGCAGTAGTGATCGTAATTTCCGGTAAGTGCACCATGATGGAGTAGGCGATTTGGAACAACACTTACCTACTGAAATCTGCACACTTAGTAAGTGCGGACAGTGTACTACATGTAAGTGTACTCATGAAAGCACTGATATTGGAACAGAGCTTTAGTCATAATCCCTTGCTTCTTCTTTTTTTGCTAAATAAGTATGAGCCTCCATTTTTCAAAATTTGGGTTCTCAAATATGTTAGCCAGCCCCAGCAAATACCATCTTCTCTGAGTTTTTCTTCCTTGTCTTCCTTTCTTCTTCTGGTGCGTCCTTCCAGATTCATGCTGCCACTTGTTAAAACACAAAACGTGGCGTGTGCTCTTTAGAGGTTTGGCTGTTCTGCGTACTGTAACTGTGTGACATGGCGGCTTCGTAGAGGTGGATCCCACTCCCTGTGCGTATATAAAGACCTCGTTCTAAGCTTACATAAACAACGAATTGTAGTCACAATTAATTATACACTGATGAAAACATATTTATGAATACCATGCTCCATTTCTGCTAACAGATTTCCCCAAATCCTACATAGCGGACCTTTAAGTTTAAACATGTATGCATCCCAAAGAACATCAATCAACACAGTGGGTTTTTTTCCCCCTTTCTTTTTTTTGTTGGTGAAACCTGTTTGTCCCTGACACTCACACTGCTACTGTATTACCACTCAGTATCGACATATAATGATATGCAAAGTTTACCAGCTTCATATTTATCATCAATAACTACAGTAGTCATGTGAGCAAGTTGTCCGACGGTGGACACCCAATGCAGATGTTCACCCCACCTGCTCACATAATGCTCACTGGAGACAGAATTGAATGCTCTTTCAGCCGTATAAGAAACTGGAATGAAAACGCCTTGGGCTGAACCACCCAAAGTCTCGGACAATCCGTCACAACGGGGCGATGACTCCAGAGCGCGGTGTGTTTGCTGCTGAATGTGGGTCATAAAAGAAAGTGCACAACGACTCGCCGGGTGCTGTTTTTTATTGACGTCATACACTGATTTTGACGAGCCATAACACCGCTGAGTGATGGCTCAGTCAGAACCAGCATGTCTTGTTGGTACATTTAAAAAAATAAACAAATAAAGAAAGAAAAACAATAATAATAATATTATAAATACACTCACACAATACTGATATTTATCTTTAAACGGAGTTAAAAGCCATTATATAATACATAGCATTTTTGGCTTAGTAACAACCTTGAGTCTTACACTGTCTCACAAAAATGTTCTCAGCATACTTCATGTGCACTGCCAGACTGTTTAAACCCAGAGGGTGAATTATTTCCTAGTGGTATTTGAACGTGTAGCATGCATAATTTGGATGCATATTTCACCCTCGATATGTGGACCTAAAAGATGCATTACTTCCATTTGCACTCGAACCTAAATGCTCCTTTATTTCTCCAGGTATTTGGACCAAAAACGTGCATTACATGTTCAGATATTTGACCACACGGTGCATATTGCACACGGGTATTTGGCGTGGGCGTCATACCACCGAGTGCAAAAGTCCCCTGCGCCCCTGGTGGGTTCGGAGTTTAAAAAAGGAATACTGAGCCTCTACTATAAACACATCCAACTGAAACGTCACGTTCGGCAACAAGACAATAATCCATTAAATATACACAGAAACAACAAGACTTGAATGAAAATTTTAGGTCTAGTTGTCCTTCATTTCCAGGCCCTACAGTGGTGCTTGAAAGTTTGTGCACCCTTTTAGAATTCTACACTTCTGCAGGAACGTCATCAGATTGTCTACTTTTAGGACTTCTGTGATAAAGAGAACCTGATTGTGCACCTGAGACAAAAATACCATGCTTAGTTAGGTAAGTGACCCACAATATTAAATATTTGTGAGGGGTACATATCCTGGGACTGCTCGTCAGTCCTGCACGTCGGCTTGGAGGACTTTTAGCCCATTCCTCCGTACAGAATACCTTCAGCTTGGGGATGTTGGTGGGTCTCCTCACATGAACTGCCAACACACCATTTCTATTGGATTAAGGTCAGGATTTTGCCATTCCAAAACATTAACTTTATTTTACTTTAACCATGCTCAGGCAGAACAACCTGTGTGCTTAGGGTCGTTGTCTTGCTGCATGATCCACTTTCTCTTGAGATTCAGTTCACAGACCGATGTCCTGATATTTGTTTTATCAAACACTGCATTCCAGCATGAGATTGAGCAGGTCATTGTCATTATCTTGCTGCATGATCCACTTTCTCCTGAGATTTGGTTCACAGACCGATGTCCTGATATTCGTTTTATCAATAACGGCAAGACATCCTGGCTCAGATGGACCAAAACCATGATACTACCACCACCATGTTTCACAGATGGGATAAAGCTCTCATGCTGGAATGCAGCGTTTTCCTTTCGCCAAATATACCATTCCTTATTTAAACCAAATAAGTTCTATTTTGGTCTCATCTAGGGCTTCCACAAACGATTATTTTGATAGTCGACTAGTCACCGATTATTTTTTGCGATTAGTCGATTAGTCGACTAAACATTTTAACGG
>JAQLOM010000009.1:14146676-14163712 GCA_030068315.1 Chrysichthys thysi | reverse complement strand
ACCCAGACCGTGCATTATATCCTCAGGTATTTAAACCCAGACCGTGCATTATATCCTCAGGTATTTAAACCCAGACCGTGCATTATATCCTCAGGTATTTAAACCCAGACCATGCATTATATCCTCAGGTATTTAAACCCAGACCGTGCATTACATCCTCAGGTATTTAAACCCAGCCCGTGCATTATATCCTCAGGTATTTAAACCCAGCCCAGCATTATATCCTCAGGTATTTAAACCCAGACCGTGCATTATATCCTCAGGTATTTAAACCCAGCCCAGCATTATATACGCCTGTATTTGCCCCCTACGGGTGCATTATTTTACCCTCTGGTCCAACCTGTTTGACAACCACACAAACACACCCTCATGAGATCTTTGCGATTCTTCAGGCAGGCTAGCATGAATGGCATGAAATATGCAGAAACGGGACGAATAATGTGAAGGTGTGATTTCCCCATGGTCTCGTGCACGGTTCCCACTATTTGCTGCTCACAGGAATAAAAACCGCACACAGTCTTCCAGTGTGTCTCTCATCTCAGCTTTAAAGCTGTCTATAAACCTTAAACCTCTGGCTTGACTTGGCAGTAATTCATTAATGGAGCAGACACCACCGTGTGTGTGTGTGAGAGAGAGAAAGAGAGAGAGAGAGAGAGAGAGAGAGAGACAGACAGACACACACACAAGACGCCTACTTTCTCTTCACAAGTTCAGACTTCTGGCACAAAGTTAAAGCCTGCAGGCCGTGGTGCAAACTCCAGCGGCTCACCCCACCCTCTGTACAACTCTAACGAGCTAGTTTATAACACCTACTACACAGATATCGACCCTCCGACAGAACAAGGAAGCAGCGGTTGTTTAAAACAAACCAACGAGCTGCACGAGCCGAGTGCTCTTCCGCTCCCGGGTGAAGCGGAGCCCCAGCACGGAGCTCCAGCTAGCGTCTCAGTCCTCCAACAAACAGCTCCCACACTTTATATCGTTTCAGTAGGAGGAGGGAAAAACACTATGAATTGAGCGTTTAAATTTTCACACATGACGACGAATTACAAGCCATTTCTCAAGTTTGTTTGTTTGTTTTTGAAAACCGTTAACGGCCACTCGGATAACGAACTTCCACCCTGACAAACTTCAGCAAGAAAACAAATCCGGGTTTGGTTTGGTTTTTTCCTTTTCCAAGGGAAATAAAACACAATCTTGAGCTCTTACCTGTGATTTTCGTGACTCGACCGCCTAGCTGTCCACCTCCGGACAATATTTGTTCTCAGTATAAACAGTTCCCGTTCCCCAGCAGATGAAATGATGTTCCTGAAAACGCTGGTTAAACGTCACGAGCTGGCTCGCGCACTCACTGACTCGCTGCTCTGCTCCGAGGCGCCGTTAGAGCTCCACCCTACAGCCGCCTCCCAAACCACACACACCCCCTCCCTTACTACACAGTACGCCACAACTGGACCACCTCAGCGCGCGGTGCTGCATACTATCTAGTACGCTAGTACGCGGTTTGAGACGCAGCTCAGCTGGAATAGGTCCTAAACTTGAACCTCGTTTCCACCGAAGATTGGGGGGGGAGAACCCCATAAAAATGGGCCTTTTGTAAAACATGAAATTAATTTATTAGACATGACGTTTGATTGAAAAAAGAGATTTGTTAGAAAATATAGAGGTTAGTGAGTAGTTTTGGTGCTAAATAGATTTCTACAGGAGGTCAGGAAGAAGAAAATGTTTAGTTTAGTTTTTTTTTTTAGCGTTGATGAGAGAGCAGGGCTTCAAAGATGGCGCCATCTTGTGGTCAATAACAGCACATACAAGACAACATAGGAGATGTTAAAAATCATTTTTAAAATGATATAAATAAAGATCTAGGGCCTCTTTTTTAAAAAAAAAACATATTCTTTTATTATACTAAAAGGTTTGACTGTATATTTATTTTTCATAACCTTCATGGCTTTTATATAGAAGAAAACTTTTTATGTGGAAAGAAAAAGAAAAATCAAACAAGACCTACAGGAGGTTTCCTTTTCCTGTACTTTGATTTGTGTATATAAAATTTTCCAAGAATGAGATAGTCATTAACCAGAAAGTCATCTTTGCTATTGTCCATGACGAGTCCATAAATAATGTCACAATGGCAAATTGTTCATTACTTTTGTTTTGAAGAAACAATTTTGCTCCGAAATGTTATTTACACACTGATTTATTCATCTCAGATGTACTCAATCAAAGCAAAATTACACTGGAGCTAATGCTGATAACAAGTTAGAGAAGCTCATGCTTCATACATTTCTCTCATTTACATAGCTGAGCAGTTGAGGGTTAGGGGCCTTAGGTTAGGATTAGCGTTAGGGTTAGATACCCAGTGAAAACCCAGGTGGACAGTGGGAGTCCATGCGAAACACCACCTAGATAATCTCAGGATCAAACCAGAGATGCTTGAGCTATGAGGCTGCTCCTCTATTGTCTACTTTCCTCCCACCTCCAAAACAAAAAATGTCAGTAGGTGGATTGGCTGTGCTGATTTGGCCCTGGATATGAATATGTGTGCATGGTGCTAAGCGATGGACTGTTGTGTTCAGATATTCAGGGTGTGTCATGCCCAGTGTTTCCAGGATAGGCCACACCTGGACCTATATCCGTCCATCCATTATCTGTGCCACCAAATGTCAGGATCTTGGCGTAGCTTGAGCCAATCCCAGCTGACTTCAGGTGAGAGGCAGGGTACACCCTGGGCAGGTTATCAGTGTATCCAAGGGCTAACACAAATACGGGTAGTCCTCAAGTTACGATGGGCGTTTCACCACACCCACTGTAAATCGAAAATATCGTATGTCGAACCACTGGGTTGAACCACTTAGCCTAGCTTCAGTATCTCAGCCTAGCTTAGCCTGTCTTAGCCTAGCCTGCCCAGGAGTCTTTTCCTGTAGAAGACATGCTTTTGAATTAAAATTAGTTTTGAAGCACAAAAAAACCCCACAGTAATGCACGGTACAGAGTACCGACACACAAGGTAACTCCATGAGTTGCGGGAGAGAGTGAGGCATTGTGCGAGGCGAGTGATCCGGGTGTCGTCCATGTACTTCCGAGTGTCTTCCATGTACTTCCGAGTGTCATCCGCGTACTTCTGGGCATTGTCCAAATGTCTGTGTACATCATACGCTATTACACTGGCCTGCCAGCGATGCCTGCCTGCCTGCCTGGCTATTTTAAATATTTTCGAAATATTTTATAATATTTAGCGTATCGCAATCATCATCATAACTTTGAAAAATCATAAGTTGGGCTATCGTTACTCAGGGAGCACCTGTATAAACAGCTTTTTCGCATTCACATTTGGGCTATTTAGAGCAGCCAGTTGACCAAATCTGCATGAGGAATCTGGCGGACAGAGACACGTGGAGATTATGCAAACTCCACACAGAAAGGTCCCTGATACAGGTTCGGCAGACCTGAAACCAGAACCTTCTTTCTGTGGCACGATGGTGTTAACCACCCTGGAACTACATTATCTTCCAAATTATTCTAACATACATGTCCACCTTCACATTTTGGACCCCATTTCCAGCTTAAGTCAGATAAGTGCATTTAAATTCTGTTTGTAATCCTATTGACAATACATCATAGTATAGAGTACTTGTTTTTTGTTTTTATTTTTGGTCATAGATTGGTAATGTTTACCTGGTCCTAAATTTTAAAATAAAAGGTTCGCAGGGAAAACTTTTTACAGAATAATTAAAAATATGTATTGACCACACTTAGAGCACGGGCCTTCTATGGCGAATCTTGTTGTGTATCACAGCACTGTGTGAACCAGCTACAGGGCTAATGTGGCTAACAAGTTCACTTTAGCACCATATGAACTGTATGTCTAAATCACCTTCCTCTTAAGAAGGACAGTGATTTCACTCAATCAGGGTGTCATCTGTGCATAGTGCTGGGCAATATATCGATCTATTCCCGTTATCGTGATATGACCATTCATATCATCATCCGGCTGAATATCGTGAGTATCGTGATTTAGCAAAAACTTCAGCTTTCCTCCTGAAATGAGCAGATAGCTGCAGTGTTTTTACCTCCCATGAATACAGCAATAAAGACTCTGTGTGATGTAGCATCATGTGAAGACTTAATTAATTAGCTTAATAACTATTAGGTCTGTTATATTACAATCTCACTGTGTGGACAAGAGGTCATGAGCGCCCCCTGGCTCCAGTCTGTGTGCTTTTGGCTCTGAACTTTATTTTTGATAGCATAAAATATATATCGTGGTAAATATTATTGTCATGAAAATATTGCGATATAATTTTTAGATCATATCTCCTAGCCCTATTTGTGCCCCACTGATATTACATTCTCCAGCATGTATGCAAAGGGAAAAAGATGAGGTAAAGTGTCATTAACAACACCCTTTTTCAGATGAATAACATAAAACATTAATAAATCCATCTAAAGTAATTGCAAAAATGCATTTCTTCCTGTCTGGGCCCCATGTAACTACATTTCACTTTAAAATATAATAATTAAAATGTTTTTTTTTTTTCATTAATGCATGATTCCAGGTCAAATCTTATGCTTAGAACACCCTTTTCCTCGTATCATCCATTAGAGGTTGTAAAAATATATACATTTTAATATTCACTTGACCCCGTTACCTGAATACATTCACCCTTACAAAATGTTTGGAATATTCCACAAGTAAGATGTGATCAGACCCTCCTGAAGATCACAGGTTCTCATTTTATCCCCCTTTTTGTTCTATAAGATTTTGATTATTAATTCAGTCAATTAAAATACAGCCCTTACAGACTGAAGGTATTATTTTGAATTAAAAAAATGCTTGATAACATTTCTGAATGGTTTAATGTTTTCTTAGATGAAATTACTAGAATTTCATCCTCTGGTGAAAATTCATGTTTTAGTCCTGGACTAGGATTTGACTATGGCTTGCATTACTACAGTGAATGACAGTAGGTATTTTAACACCTCAAAGCCACGAAATTGCGTTACGGAATGTCTTACACAATAGAACTGAAAAGACGAGAATTGAAATAAAATCACTGAAAGAATTTGAAGATAGTTATATAAGTAAATAAATAATAAACAGAAATATCCCCAAAACTGGTAATGGTACTGATACTGTGACTCAGACCATCCTTTACACACAAACATTTGGTGCGATCTATTCTGCATTTTAATAAAGAATTGTTTAGGGGTTTTTTTTGTTTTGCATTTGATAATAATAAAAAAATGACAACATGGATAAATCAAGGGATATTTATTTTCATTTCATACATATATAGATTACATCTTTTTTCTTTTTAAATACAGTTTCTTTTCTGAAAAAGCTATGCTGGGTCAGATACCATTCCCCCTTTACAAATATAAATAATTTTATGCCTAGTACTGTACATTTCTCCTCAAAAATCGGTATAACTAACTGATCACAGAGAAACTGCTTGTAAACATTAGCTGTTTCAGGTTAAAACCTTTGAGGCAATTTGTTCTGGCTACTATACTTTATATTTATATATATATGCATGCATATGCTCTCAGAAAAAAACAAAACAAAAAAAAACCCCAAAAACAACTGCACTGTACCACTACCACTCCTTGGCATTAATGTCATACCTTCAAGCGTACACCTTTTGTACCTTTAGCATACACATTGTTTACCCAGAAAGATATATAGTGGAACCTTGGATTGCGAGCATAATTCGTTCTGGAGATGTGCTTGTAATCCAAATCACTCTTATATCAAAGCAAATTTCCCCATAAGAAATAATGGAAACTCAGATAATTCATTTCACAACCCACAAATATTTATATAAAAATGACAAAATATAAAGTAAAAATACATAAAACTGTTATGAATCTGCCTGCGCAGAGCGCGTGTGCAGCACACCTGTTCTGAGCACTCCCAATAGCGGCGCATATCAGAGAACTCACACGCTAAAGACTAATTCCTGGTTTTCGTCCGCAATGCCACGGCGCATCACATGGGTGGCGACAGGTGTACCGGATTGGGACTGATTGTGTGAGCTATAAAAAGACTCACGCAAGAACGCCAAGGTTGCGGAGCATTAGTTGCCATTTTCCGCACTCTTGCCAAGTCTTGCTATTTCCGTGTTTGTTTTCTCCGATTCTGACTGAGTTTCTGTTTCTTGTTATTCAACCCCACCACATCTGACAAACAAAATAACCTGCATTTTACCTTTAAAAAGAATCGTGGCTGGTGCGAGGGAGAGGACTTTCACTACAACTCATGGAATCACTGCAGTCTGTCTCTCACTGGGATCTTTTTCTTTTCGTGCGAATTTAACAAGGAAACTATCCAACGGTGGCTTCTTTTGCCTCCTTTTGAGGATTTGGCAGAATGCAACATTGCATCGTCATTAAACAGATTCATCACTCGCACTGCTACAGCCTTATTCATGCGGTGCTTTTCTACAAAGTTTTGCACTCTTTCCCACATTTTTTACATCTCCCTGATCTCAACTGAAGTTAGGAATCAGTCTTTTTCCTATGCTAGCGTGAGTGAGAGAGAGAAGCTGTGATCATGTGAGGCTCGGCAGACGAAGCGGATGCGTACTACTCGTATTGCAAGACCTCGCTCGTTAACCAAGTCAAAATTTGTTACAATTATTTGCTCGTCTTGCAAAACACTCACAGACTAAGTCACACACAATCCAAGGTTCCACTGTATAGTGTACCTTTAAAGCTTTACTATTACATGCTCAATTTACATACCTTTAATCGTTTTAAAGGTACAATAAGGAGAATGGTTTAAAGGTACAATTCGTAGGTAAACAATACATATTAAAAAGGTCCAACAGATAAACATAACAGAGAAGGTACAGTTTAGTACCCTTGGGGGTTTTTTTGGTTTGTTTTTTTAAAGAGAGCATATATAGCAGTATATTATTCCGATTTTTTGTGTTTTCGAAACACTTTAAACACCATACAAATCCAACACAGAAAGATCTTCTCAATGAAATGCAAATGTCCACAAGTGAGTCTAATCAGTCTGAGGAAATGGTGTATAAAATGTTTATATTTTCTATGTTATTATTACTGAGCAAATTAAGCTCTTTACAGACAGTACTGATTGGGAAAGGGGGAGAATTACACCACTGTTTTGTTTTGACCTGATAACGTTTCTTTAAATGTTCTACAGAGAAACTGCATTCATGAATGTCATTCATGCTGCTTTCAAAGACACCAGATGAGTGAGAGGAGCACTAGGGTGCACAAACAACCGTAGATTTTGCGTTCTGCAGTGCAATTTCGTTCTCCGGGACTCTGGGTCATTGACAGCTGGAACTTTTGTTCGAAAGGTTAATGCTGTGATTAAAATTGAGCTATGACAGTCCCCGTCAGACCCTAGTGTACAGGGATGACGAGTCCTCTTCTAACATCAAGTTTCGTCAAATAAATCCTGCCTGCAGCATCAGAATGATCCCAGATACGCTTCGTGGCAAATGATATTGTGCAAGCCATTGATGTTTGGCACAACCAAATGCAAGAGGCTCAAGAATAGACAGGAATAATAATAATAATAATAATAATAATAATAATAATAATAACAACAATAATAATAATAGGGGAAAAAACACACACACAACCAGAACACATTAAAATCAAAATGAACAGAATGAAATCTCAAGAGTTTCGATCGTCACTGTGCCAACAGCTTCACTGAGCCTGATTTATAGATGGCGAGTCCATCTGTCTTTCCCTTAATCCTTCCCTGCTTTAGTGGTCCCACTTGTGTTAAACAATACTTTACCTCATTTTGAACCGCATTTATACTCAGTTCATGTGACATAAGTGCTGCCTTTTTACACCTCCAGCCAACCTTATATCAGCAACCGAGTGTCACTTAAAGCCTAAACTTACCTCAGTTCATGATAAAACAGGTAGTGTTTTCTATTTTTAGTTGTTGGTCACATATCATCATCTTGCAAAATCTTTAACATCACATCATGTTAATGCCTAAAAGGCAGCACTCACATGATGCAGGAAGATATGAAGGATGTGCCGCTGCATACAACGCTAGACTAACAGCTCCACATGCACAAAGAGCCACAACGGGCCATGCTCTTATCGGGTTAGTGTGCTTTCCCATGCTTTTTCATACATCTACCGAGAGAGAAAGATGTGGCGCCAGAGGAAGCAGAATCCCTGGTTTGTAGCCACTGTTGAATGACGGAGGTCTCAAGAAAGCAGGTGGCACAGACTGTAATGACGGAGAAATTAGGGAGAATTTTCAGTCAACTCAGCTGCACCAGTACGACAGTGGTCATGGTGACACACGACGGATAAGATGTACGGAGCAGTGAAATAATTATTAAAAAGCATAAAACACGAACCCACGCAAAACAACTACAAGTGCATCCAAATTTACAGTAAGGGGGTAAAAAAACAAAACAAAACACAGCAGCAGCATTGCTTATTGAAAAACAGCAGGAGAGGGAAGAAGAAGAAAAAAAAAAAGTTATCCTCCCTTTCCTCCCACCTTTACAGAGCCGGGCCTGAGATTTTCATCATCTCCCCCGCAGACATTTCCACTAATTTAATGCAAACGGAATCGTAAAAAACAAACCTGATGTGAAACCAGACCAAGGATTATTTGAAAACATTCCCCTTTGTCTGTGCATAGATCACGGGCTCCGAGCCGCAGACGCGTACAGTTTCCCACATTGTGCTCATTACTTTGAAAAAGCGTGTCGTTTTTCTGATTTGACATAAGCATACGTGCCACTTTCCTCCTCTCCCTTAACCGGACAATTTCTAATTACGAACAGCTGACACTGTGACAAAATAACCAGCCCTAACCAGGAACGTTTAAAATCTATTCTTGTTCATAAAGACCTCTTCTTCTTTTCACCCAGGTCACATGTCCTTATTGTCACCTGAAGTACGAGCAACCTCACTGAGGTTAAAGTCAATGTTCCCCGTTAGTAATGGCGACTGCCTCGGAGGCAGCAGTGGTGGCTGGGATGCGGGGCATCTTCTTCACCGGGCTGGGGATGTGCTGCTGGACGAGACAAATGCAAATTAGATCACGGGTGGGACAGCGGAAAGGAATAATGCATGCATAACGGTATAAAAGTATTCGATATCCAAATAGATATTTGCACACTCAGACAAAATGACATTAAAGGTTGAAACCCTAAATTAGTACTGCAAGCGCAAGTATTAAAGGTGCTGTTTGTATATTTTTAAACCAGCTTTCATACCAGTAATCGTCATGAGTTCAGAAAAACGGCCATGTAATATTTCTTGGAAATGTTTTGATTTTTTTTTTTTAAAACAGAAATTTCCTTTGGATGGGGGTGGAGCTGACCCACTATTGCTCACTTTTCCTTAAAAGGAAACTAACCAGGCACGTTCAGGGGCGCTTTGTTTGGGGGAGGGGACTACTTGACGATATTTTCTTTATAACCGCAATTCATCTCATGAGCAACAGAAGGCATATTTGTACAGTGGAACCGAGGATTGCGAGCATAATTCGTTCCAGAAACGTGCTTGTAATCCAAAGCACTTGTATATCAAAGATAATTCGTTTCACAACCCACAAATATTTATATAAAAATGATTAATACAAAATGCAAGGTAAAAGTCCATAAACCAAAATGAGCTGCACTTTACCGTTGAGAAGAATTGTGGCTGGTGTGAGGGAGACGAGAGAGGAGAGAGGGGAGAGGAGGAGGATTATTGTGTACGATGACTTTCACTACAACTTTCAGAATCACTGCACACTGGGATCTTTTATTTTCCGTGTGACTTTAACAAGGAAACTCTCCAATGATCGCTGCTTTTGCCTCCTTTGAGGATTTGGCGGAAATGCAACATTGCATCGTCATTAAACTAATAGTTAATGGCTCGCACTGCTACAGACTTATTCAGATGGTGCTTTTCTACAAAGTTTTGCACTCTTTCCCCACATTTTCTCCCTGATCTCATGTGAAGTGAGGGATTCCTCAGTCTTTTTCTATGCTAGCGCGGATGTTGACTATACGAGTGAGCCACAATCCCAGAGAGTGAGAGAGAGAAGTTGTGACCACTTGAGGCTCGGCAGAAAAAGCGTATGTATACTACCCGTATTGCGAGACATCGCTCGTTCATCAAGTCAAAATTTATTAACATTTCTTGCTCGTCTTGCAAAACACTCGCAGACAAAGTTTCTCACAACCCAAGGATCGACTGGATTTGATTAGGAACACTGTGCAACATTTTAAAAAGCAGATTTGAGCGAGCTGAGATCAGTGAAAGCCGTATGATCTTAAACCATGATCGAGCTGTATGATCCTTATTAAAATTATTTAGAACACAACTTTCACTTGTTCTTGCCCGGTATATTTATGCCTTGAAATGATAAAACATCTTTTTTTTAAATCTTAAAAATATTTAAAAGGGCACGACTCAACTAGGAGCAACATTTCTTGTAACGTCAGGAATAGGAGAATTATGTAACGGTTTATGTTTCCTCGTCAGGTCAGATCGCCATATCAGCATACCATGACAAAAGTCCATTTAATTTCCTGCCGTACCTCAGATGTGGTCACGCAATTTAGAAGTCCTGCCTCCAGAGGTCCATGTTCATCCAGGGAGCATCTAGCGTAATACCTGCGGTGCTTCTCATCCACGCGCGTTAGGTACCATGTGCCTGGGAACAGCTCGTCCACCGAACCCTGAGGGATGTAGTTTGCTGTGGGAGTAAAAATACCGAGCCGATAGTGGTTGGGACACTCAAGACCAACGTCTCGACATTACATTTCCATCAGGTTATGAAATTCGGAGCCTGAAACAGTTCGAGATAAAGCTCCCAGTGTTTTACCCAAGTGATGGGTCTCCTCTCTAAGCTTCATGATGTCTGCAAAGACAGCAGGTGGAACCTTCTTCCTAGAGTCCAGTCGGGCCTGGATATCTGACAGACTGGAAACTAGTTTATCTAGCGTAGAGCCTAGAGAGAGAGAGAGAGAGAGAAAGACAGAGAGAGAGACAGAGAGAGAGAGAGAGAAACCTCATACACATACTTACATAACTGGTGACTTTGAGGCATCTGCATAAGGCTGTGTGTGCTCTGAATACACGTATGCACTCACCAGGTGTGGCATCTTGCGTGACTTTGATGGAGTAGAGCGTGGCAGCGAAGCCTGACCCGTAGGAGAACAAGCCAATTCTCTGACCTGCCAGCTGCTGAGGTGTACATCTGTCAGGAGAGCAACACAACGCTCTTAAATCATTAGAAAATACAAGTTCTGCACTCTGAAACACCCAATGAAGTATAACAGGAATGATAGCAATGAATTTGTTGATGCATTAAACGCTACAGAAACACCTCTACGAGAACGCTCTCTCATGTCTGTCTCATACTAAGAAAGGCACTGTTAGTGTAGCTTTCACTCACTCATCTTCTGGCGCTTAATCCTGTTCAGGGTCACATGGGGGAAGCTGGAGCCAATCCCAGCTAACATCGGGCAAGAGGTGGGGGTACACCCTGGACAGGTTGCCAATCCACCGCAGGGCGACACACAGAGACAGACAAGCATTCACGTTCACATTCACACCCACGGGCAGTTTAGAGCAGCCAATTAACCTAAACCACTCTGTGCATGTCTTTGGACTGTGGGAGGAAACTGGAGAACCCAGAGGAAACCCACATGGATACGGGGAGAACATGCAAACTCCACACAGAAAAGCGATCAGGTCGATCCTGGGGATCGTATCCAGGACCTTCTTGCTGTGAGGCGACAGTGCTAACCGCCACAGCCCCGTACCACCCAGTAAAGCTTTGTATCAACTATAAATGTGCAATAATACCATTACTAACAGGATCGAACGACTCTGTGGTGCTCACATGATAGAGAATTAGCCAATGCTTAAAAACAACAACAAAAAAACAAGGTGACATACTGTGCTAGAGTGGAAGCCAGACAGCCATACACAGACGGCGTGTACATGTTGCCGTTCTGGTTGGATATGAGCAGGGAGGCCTTGGTTTTCTGTTCAAACATCTCTGCGCTAGCTTTCATGAAGGCCTTCTCCACATCACGGTCAAAATATGTATCCTCAGCCTTCACGTCCCTGTGGCAAAAACCATTGTAATGTAACTGAAATGATTAGACAAATGGCAAAGAGTGAAAAGTTGCGAAAAGCAGTGTGTACAATGAGGCAGTCAGAATTCATTCTTGAGTTTTTTTTTAATGCTCGGAAGCAGAGCCCCACAGGAAACGAGACAGCCGTCTCGCTGCTGCTCTCCTTATTTATGGATACTGACCTGAACGCCTCCAGGCCGCTGAAGGGCCCGCTTTCCATGTTGGGGTTGGGATGAGACAGGAAGTCATTCAGCAGGAGTCGAGCCAGAGACTTCTGAACCAGTTTACAGTAAGGCGAGTGGAAGACCATGTAACCAAAATCATTCAGACTGAAAAGTCTCTCAAGGCCCTCTGATATGAACACACAAAAGATACTGTTGTGTTGAGCGTCAGTTATTCAGACAGACATCATCATCATTATCATCGTTGTCGTCTTTCATGAGGCAGTTATACAGCCTGGGGTTTCTTGACAACAGTCCTTAAGCCTATTCTGTAAAAGCACGCCTCCGTGCAAGCAAGCAATAAACCACTACTGCATTCACTTAGGATCAATACCTTCCCATCAGGCCATAGGAAGCCTTCGCTTAAAAAAAGAAAACCACGCAAACCGGGGGTGGAACAAAACACCAAAACAAGTATCGGAACAGCCAACCTTGACTTACTTTGTTTTTAACCAAATCTACTACTTTACATACTTGAAAAGTCAGTAAATGGCTAAACAATTCAAATTCGCCGTGCTGCAGTGACTGCAGAGAGGACGCTTAAACAGTCTGATAAAGTTCCTGCATAAGGAATGAACGTGACCATCACAGTACACACCTCTCTGCCACTGGGCTTGAATTTTATTGCGATAGACAGAGTAACATCTGTCCAATGCGCTGAGGTAGCACTGGATGGAGAGCTTGCCATCCACTACGGGATACTCGGACACCATATCAGGCTTATAGAAATCGTATGCGTGCTGCATATGGGTCCCTCGTAGACCTGCAGGGAAGAAAAACAAAAACAGACACCATTGTGAACCTGGACCTAGACGTTTCTACTAGCTAGTTTCGTATCATACAAACTGTGTGCCAAAAGTACAACGGCTCCGAAATGTACAAATGATCACAACTTAATTATGCAAGTAAAATGATAAACTTTAATTATGAGTATTAATAATTGACACTTGATTTTAACCCATTAGCTTCCATGGTCCCCATTTGGGGATCATATAATGAATGGCATAAAAAATAGATCCCCATTTGGGACTTTGACTACACATTGAAATTTCAGAAATATTAACAGTCATATTTCTTGAAAGTAGATGTTTTTGTTACTATTTGGATGTAAATTAATAGAAACACATGAAAATTTTCAGAAGAAAAATTTGGCAGAAAATGATGCAAATGTCGAAAGGGTCTGAACTGTCGCTCTAAGAACATCTGTGCAACAAACAGTCAGATTAAACTAATCAGAATTATACGACTTGGATGCTATTTTATGGAACGATCGTTCAGTCCAAATTGCTTTGTTCCCCCACAGATACACTACTTTATCTCCCTTACTTTTTAAAAACGTAATTACATTTCGCACGGCCGTAAAGGCGCGTTTTGAATGTTTGCACACAGTTAGAAATCTCAAAAATGTGCTGACTTGGACCGTAGCTATCCATCAAACCAACAGCAATGGTGTAAGTGTGCCAAAGGTCATGGCAGCTGGGATTTTTTTTTTAATGACCCCATACCTCTATCAAATGCCAGCGGTGCATTAGGCCCGACCAACATGGCCACTGCTCCAGCGCCTCCTGTAGGCCTGGCACTGCCTGTAGCGTACACGGCGATATCCCCAGCAACAACCAGAGCGTAGCGACCTGCAGCAGGAAAAAAATACCTACAAATCAAAACACATACACCAACAGGGCTAAAAATAATAATAATAATAATAAAAATTCTATGAGCATTAATGCTAAACGATTTCAGACCGATGCACTAAATCCTTGGGAAATCCCAGAGTAGGCAGAAGTCTCAAAAATGCCTCATTTATAATTTATTACATTTCATCAGAGCTCTCAGAAGTGCATTTATAAATAAATCACGGTCAAAGCCAGAATGTATGACTAAGCAAAGTTTACCGTCCCAGGAGCTGGACTCCACCCAGTTGACAGCATTGAAAAGAGCAGCGGTGCCTCCGTAGCATGCGTTAGTCGTGTCGATTCCCTCCACGTCCGTATTTCCTGATTCCTCAAACAGCTGCATTAATACCGTCTTCACCGACTTCGACTTGTCGATGATGGTTTCTGTGCCCACCTCGAGTCTCCCCACGCTCTCATACGACAAGCAGTTTCTCTCCATGAGCCGCTGCACCACGGTCAGACAAAGTGAGTTAATGTCCTCCCGGTCTGAGCAGAAACCCATTCGTGCTTGCCCAAGACCGATGGTGTACTTCCCTGCTCCTACGCCGTCAAACTCCTCCAGTTCCGCCTGGTCCACATACTGGGAGGGAATGTAGACCTCCATCGCAATGATGCCCACATCTTTGGGCCAAGTGGCTGAATAGCTCGCAGGGAGAGAACCAGGCATTGTGATTAGGCTGGAAAAGAAAAAAGGGCACTGCTCAACTGATTATGCCTGTACAGAAATAACAAAGTAACATCCATCCATCCAGCCAGTCATTATATTCACTGCTTATCTGTCAAGGTCACAGGGACGCTGGAGCCAATCCCAGCTGACTTCGGGGGAGAGGCGGGGTTCCACCCTGGGCAGGTCATCTGTTTTAACAAAATAACAATTTCTGACGATAAAAAAATTATTATTTCATCAGAATATCTGAAAACATGTCCTATAACTAGCACACACACACACACACACACACAATAACTGCAAGTCCTCTGGAATAGGATTATAGGTTTAATGTGTTAAAGGTCAACTCCAGATATTCCATGACCTTTTACCTAGTCACCACATCAAGCTGTCCAAAACAGTCCCAAAAGCCGCTCTCCTATTGGCTAAACAGCACATTACACCAAGTCTACAGGCGTGACATCCAAGCCAGTCAGGAGAAATCCAATAAGACTTTTAGTTTTACATTTATGCGAAGCTCAGTTTTCACTCCTGATAGCTGATCGGTATTTCTCCAGAACACTTCACCCGGTGTTATTCTGGCACTTATTCACTCAGCACGTGAACTTTCCTTGCCTAGAAGTTCGACTATTCTTGTACCTGACTTTTCCACTTGCTGTACATAGCTCTGCATAAGAGTGCCTCCTAAATGCCTGTAATGTAATGTAATGTAATTAATCAGTGTCCTGCACCACAGACATCACAAAACAAACAACCATTCCTGCCTTTTCACGACGAAAAACAACCTACATACCACGCATGGCAAAACAAAGACCTTATATTAGACCTTTGGTCTATTATTCCCAGCCCTGGTTCTGTACCTCCTGAGTACCTGCATCAGCTTTGATGGGGGCAGGAAATGCCCAAGACAGGAAGTGCTCCAGGGAACCTGGGTGTTAGATCATCTAACTGTACCATAGCTTTCCACTCATCTTTCAGTCATTCTCATTAGTTACTGTGTGACTGATTATAAAACAAACACCTTCATATAATAATAATAATAATAATAATAACTTACAGAAACGTTAGCTCAGCAGTAGTTCAGCCTATAATACAGTGAGGCAGTGTCCCTGAGCAGGGTGTCAGAGTGAGCAGCTGGTAAAGTCACGGATTGATGTGACCTCAGCAGTCAGCCGGCTAAGTGAACAAAAAACAGCCCTTCCTGTAAGAGGCTTACACGTGAACCTGACCAGAAAAACAACCCAACTCTAGCACACACTCAGCCAACACAGTGCTCCGGAACGCATTTACGTAAAAACAGGCATTTCAGAAAAGCTTAAATTAGTCCTTGACATTATATATTACTATTAAAGTAGCACACACGTCCCAGCGTTAGCTAGCTAATCAGCTCAAACACCGCTATGACGAGGTGTGACGACAGCTAGCTAACACGGCTAATCCTGCTAACGGGGCTAAACTCACCGGGAAACTCACACGTCACGATTAAAAAAATAAATAATCACTTCTATTCTTGCCTTTTTTATTTCAGGAAAGTCTAGACAAGAGGATAGAGTTCTTACCGTCCAAACATATAACACAAAACTGCTGAATGTCAGAAAGAGAGGAGTTTCTGCCCCTTCTCACAGATCATAAGGTCAGTTCTTTCATGTGATGGTGCAGCCGGACAACAATAGCGGACGGACCGACTTCCGGTGTAACGCCTAAAGACGCGCTGTGGTGTGCTATGGAAACCGTGTCTGTCAACCAACCCGTGATTCATTCTTGATATTGTTAATTCCGTTTATCTACCATTATTATTAATAATGACATTATAACATGGCCAATGTTAAAACGTGCTGGTTTTTCGCTCTGTTTATACTCCCGTAATCGACGAGTTTATCGTTAGGAAATTTTTTTCCCACCCAGTTTTCAAAACTACAGTGAGTGAACCCCCGCGATAACGCGGTTCACCGATCCCGGCCACTCGAGCTTTGATTCGCGTTTTTTTGGCTTTCGCGGGACTCTGGAATATAAAAATATAATTTAAAAAAATGTTCATTCAAACATTAAAATAACATTTAAATCGAGATAAATCAGCGGATGAATACACATTGACGGTGTACGCCACTTCCGCTTCAGCTAGTAAACGGGATGTAAACAGGAAGTGACCTCACCGGCGGCAGTCAGTACGCAGGTAGCATTTTATATCTTGTTAAAATTACGTATGTTTAAGAGTGTAGAAAGTGTTTAAGAGCGTAGGACATGTTTATAAGGGTGTGGGAAAGGTTAATAAGAGAGTGGAGATTGTTTATAAAGCCTTAATATATATATATATATACACTCAGCAAAAAAAGAAACGCCCCTTTTTCAGGACTGTGTATTTCAACAATAATGTTGT
>JAQLOM010000009.1:14081512-14094397 GCA_030068315.1 Chrysichthys thysi | reverse complement strand
TATAGTTCAAACCATTTGATAAATATAACCATTTCATTTATTTGTTTATTATATATTTTATTTTTTCCATGATGACAGGTGAGGCTCTGCCTCCACTGCCTCTCCTGACCGCACGTCACTGAGGTGATGTATAGCTTTGATTATGGATGCTTAAACTGGATTATTATTTGCAGGCTTTTAAAAATGGTGCTGTTTCATAAGTTATGCCAGTTAGTGTCTTGGCAACTCAGAGTAAATGCAGCTCAGGTGTCCTCTGTGTTTGTGTGTGTATGTGTGCACATGTGTGTGCGCATGTGTGCGCGTGTGTGTGTGTGTGTGTGTGTGTGTGTGTGTGTGTGTGTGTGTGTGTGTGTGTGTGCGCATGTGCATAAATGGTTGAGTGCATCCCCATTTTCTGGGCCAGCCATTAGTCTGGGCAGAATTTCAGCTCTGTGAACGTGCAAATGACATGGTCTACTCAATAATAACACCCCCCCCCCCCTTGTGCTCCATCTTTCTTTTAAATTATGTAATGATCTCGAATGTGTCATAAACAAAACTGCAAAAATTTATCTTTCAAAATGATTTTTAGTAGACCTCTTTATCGAATGCAATGGACATTCTGATTATCGAGCACATCAGCAAATACAATCTAAATACAGTATAATAGTTCTGTATAAATGCCTTGAATGTTTAATTACAAAGCGCTTATCCTGTGATTCATTCCTCAGCCAGGGCAGTGATTGCTTCATATCTTGCGCTGCATAAAACTCCTCAGACCAACATGTAAATCATCATGCCAAATTGAAGCACGCCACGTTTTATAGAACAGTTCCTTCCACAGGTCCATTTTTGAGGTAGAAGATTGCTAGATTGTGGCTTTAGGTACAGGATGGCTAGCAAAAACAATTTCCTGTCAGCGTGGCTCCAATCTATTACTGAGTGCTATTCTTAGCCAGTCAGGCTTCCTGTAGCGTCTGCATTTCCTGCTCATGTGGAACGCTGCTCAAACAATTTGTGCTCTCACTTTTGTCTCAGGTCTGGAGAGTCCTTTTGAGCGATTTTTTTTTTGTGGAAACAGATACAAGGAACCAGATGACTAAATTTGTACAGAAAAAAATCCTTTAAGAAGAATTGAAGCAATGTTTAGTATGTGAATGGAACAGATTTTTCATAATGTCCTTCGAACCAAGTATTATATTCAGCAGAGATATGACGATGACTCTGAAGGCCAAATGAATTGAAGTAGACTGACATACAATTACAGCGGAACCTTGGATTGCGCGTAACTTGGTCTGTGAGTGTTTTGCAAGACGAGCAAGAGATTTGAATACATTTTGACTTGGTTAATGAGTGAGGTCTTGCAATACGAGTAGTGATTGTAGCCTCATGTGGTCACAACTTCTCTCTCTCACTCACTGCGGGATTGTGGTTCACTCGTATAATCAACATCCGCACTAGCATAGAAAAAGACTGAGGAATCCCTCACTTCAAATGAGATCAGGGAGATGTGTAAAATGTGGGAAAGAGTGCAAAACTTTATAGAAAAGCATCACCCCAATAAGGATGTAGCAGTGTGAGCGATGAATCTGTTTAATGACAATCCGAGTGCCAATCCGGTACACCTGTCGCCACCCATGTGACGCACCGTGGTGTTGTGGAGGAAAACCAAGAAGATGTCTTTAGCGTGCGAGTTCTCTGACATGCAGCGCTATTGGGAGTGCTCAGAACAGGTGTGCTGCAGGCGCGCTGTGCACCGGCAGATTCATAACAGTTTTATGCATTTTTATTTTACATTTTGTTTTATATTTTGTCATTTTTATATAAATATTTGTGGGTTGTGGAACGAATTATCTGAGTTTCCATTATTTCTTATGGGGAAACCCGCTTTGGTATACGAGTACTTTGGATTACAAGCATGTCTCCAGAATGAATTATGCTCGTAGTCCAAGGTTCCACTGTATTTAGACTTCTCACATTAACACATTACTTGAATTTTGGTTTAGGCTTAGACTCATTTACCACAGTGAGCTTTAAATGTGATCACCCATCATTCAGAAAAGACTCCCAGAGATGTGTACTGGTCATCTTTCTTTCTTTGTGTACAAGTGCTTTATAGAGCAGAGTGAGGTATGGATGCCAGAGTTTCCACAAATGGAGGTCTATACCTATACCTCAGCTTAGCTTGCTAAACTATAGTACATGAAAAAACATTACAACATTGTAGCCTGTGGACGGATGTGCACTACTTTGGGATTTTGCTGAATTTGCTGTTCCCCAGCTATACTAACGTTATTTATCATTCCACATATCACCATGGCTATTAACTTACTTTTTTTTCTGCTGATTTATATGGCCCAGTGAAACTTTTTCCTAAAACCTGAGCTTGCCTGTAGAAAGCACATACGTTTCACACGCGATCACATGATGGTCACATGACTGTGAGTAAAATGTGAACGCATGTGAAAGGCATATAAAGATGCATTTCAACGTGTCCTTCCCTGAAATTTCCAACATGAACTCAAGAAATCACATGGCATCATGTGAATAATATGTGATCATGAGAAAAAAAAAAAAAAACCATGTGGGAAAATAAACGAATCAGATGGGAAAAAATGTCCGCATGTAGAAAAATAAAAATGCATGCACTGCATGTGAAAGACCCACGTGAAAAATGGCTGAAAAATAACCTTATGTCTACATGTCACATGCTTGAATCAAGCAGTTGTTTATATGCGATGTTTGTGTCACTTCTGTAAAGGTGCTAAAAATATTTCCCAACAGAAAACTATAGGCTCAATATTCATGATCATATATAGACTATGCATGAAAACAAGGCATATGGTCAGAGTATTGTATGTTTTAATAATCATAGTGACCACTGGCTCATGTACGAACATGGCACAGAGCAGCGTAAATGTAGGAGGTAATTGGGTTTGAATTAATACATTATTATTAGGGCTGGGGTAACGTGTCCTGCTCTGATACTGAGTCACTCTCACCTCTCATTTCCTTTTAAAAGTCGTGTTTAAGCAGAGCAGCTCAGTGGCCTTTTGATGATGAAATATAATAGACTTCACATATTTATATTCATCCATCCATCTATCCATCCATCCATCCATCCATTCAGCCATCCATCTATCCATTCATTCCTTCATGAAGGGTCACACTGGATCCTGAGTCTATGTACAGCAGGAATACACCCTGCATGGGACTCCAGTTCTCCAGTCCTCCAATCCTCCAGTCCTCTAGGAGGACAGGAGTCCCATCCCGGGTGTATTCCTGCTTCAAAGGGCATCACCCACATTCATTCACACCTATGGGCAATTTAGCCTAGTCGATCTTGGCATGTTTTTGGGAGGTTGGAGAAAACTGGAGAACCTGGAAGAAACTCCACAAAGCCAGTTAAAACCAGGACCATGGACCTGTGAGATGTTAATTTCCAACCCTCTGCACCATTGTATTGAGGGTTATAATCTACCTATTTATGTTATTTAAGTTTTGTAAAGCTAAAATAATCTAAACCGGGAATGCTTGTTCTGGTGCTCAGTCTACCATTTAAATCTTGGTGCTTTCGGGAAACTCAGACCAGATTATTCATTAATCAGACAATAATTAGCTGATACTGCACTAGACAAATCACATCCCCTTTTGGTCAAACATTTGATAACACTTTCAGCCAATTGTTTAAACATTAAACGAAATCTTCCACTGTCTCATTCAGGCCTGTCCCCCACCCTTTGTTTGCTTCCTGACAGCAATATGAAGCTCGTGGCAGCTTTCTAAATACGTCCCACAACTGCCATTGAGCTTTTGCACTGCTCGCTGACAGATCACGCCACTTCGTTTGATTTGACATTGATTTCACACTGCTGAAGCATCTGTCAGCCTAACAAATACTTTTAACCCCTGAGTGTCCCCTGCTTTGTTTGCCCTATGCCTTTCTTGCCAGTGGCTTTAAGACCGAGCTCTGCTCTGCCCTGAATCCCCAAGATTTCCAGCCCGACACTGCGGTCCAGGAAGCGGATCCTGCTGTGCTGATTTAAGCCCTGCATGCAGACACAGCATCTATCCACACGGCCGGCCGAGCTGGGATTTCAGCCCAGAATGTGTCACGGGCAGGAGAAGGGGGCAGCTTTTGTCCTGGAAACCCCCGCACGGAGGCTTCTAGGTGCATACCTTAAGAAGTGGCATTGCAAAGCTCGAGGGTTTGTGGTGAAAAGATTTGCAACACCCTTACATACCCACACACAGCAGCAAACACACGTTTACACATTTGCACATTGTTGACCTTGAACACTCTAATAACTTATAATGTCTTTTTTTTTGGATGAGACATGTCGTCACAGCTATCATTTAGCTGTCTGGTTTGCGTTCACATTAGTCTTTAAACCACCGGTAAGCAATTTTAAGCCTAGCTCTTATGGCAGATTTGTGGTCACATTTTTCCTTTGAAGGCTGACGATTAGGAGAAACCAAAATCATTACACCATTTCACCCCACAGTCCGTTGGTAAGTTGGAAATACCGTTTAAATAACATTGTGGCTTCTCTGCCACTATTCTACTGACTCTTTCACTTTGGTGCAAATAGCAAATAGTTTCAGTGATTCTTTTTTTTTCTAGGCCGTCTCTCTCTCCCTCTCTCTCTCTCTCTCTATATATATATATATATATATATATATATATATATATATGGCTGGAGGTTTAAGCCTAGTGAAGACATGACGCTGAGAACCGATTTCAGCTACTATTTTTAAATAGTCGTTGTTTAAATATCCAATACTGAGCTCTGCTGGATAATTAAATATAGTGAATAGTGATGTTAGTCCCCTTATCCATCTCGGTTGTAGGATTTGAGCGGGGGGGGGGGATTGGGGGGATTTGGGGAGGGCAGTTGTCAGCGCACCAAGGACTTAGGTTATGCTAAACATTTACATGTCTGGAGCTGGACAGAGCATTGAGTCAGACGGTAACTTCAATTTGAATGTCACTTGTCACCATTGACAGACCTTGTCTGAGTCATGGATTTACATAATACTCACCTGTCATAATAGATTTGACCAAAAGACATAAAAATCAAATTGAATGCATAAATAATATTCTTCTGTGTCCCCATTTCATGCTGGCCTTAAAGGGTGGCATGGTGGCTGAGTGGTTAGCACTGTCGCCTCACAGCAAGAAGGTCCTGGGTTCAAGCCCTGGGTTCAAGCCCCGAGTTTGGCATGGGTGCCTTTCTGTGTGGAGTTTGCATGTTCTCCCCGTGTTCACGTGGGTTTCCTCCCACATACATTCCAAAGACATGCACAGAGGGGATTAGGTGACTCTAAATTGGCCGTAGGTGTGAATGGTTGTCTGTCTCTGTGTGTTGCCCTGCGGTGTTATTGGTGACCTGCCCAGGGCGTATCCCGCCTCTCACCCGAAGTCAGCTGGGATTGGCACCAGCTTCCCCCCGCAACCCTGAACAGGATTAAGTGGCCGAAGACGAATAAAGACGAATGCTTTCATCAGTGTATTTAATTGTAATTATGAATGGTTGTGTTTTCACAAGCTTAGAACCCTTTATCTTCATAGGTTGTGTGTCGACTTCTATGGAGCCACCATGTTGCACTGCTACAGTAGCCCAAAATGGACAAACCTTTCTGCAGTACAGGTTTTTGCAATGGCAATGTGAATCTGGAAGGAAGAATCGGAAGGACGACAAAATGAACATATATAGGAAAATAATAAAATGAAATGAAGAAATGACCATGAAGAAGAAGAAGAAGATTTGCTGGTGCTGGATAAAAAGTTTGAGAACGCAAATTTTATAAAATGGATGATCATGCTTATTGTTTAGCACAGAAAAAACCAAGGGGGTGTCAATGTAAGTACCGGCTGCACTGCCCTACAAAGGCAAAAGACCTTAACTTGTATGTTATGTAACTTGATGTTATGGCGTTCTGCCTTTGTAGGGCAGTGCACTGTAGGGGAAGCCTGACCACCTCACTATGGGCCATATGACAGGGTGTGCTGTTATAGGAAAATAAACATCAACAGTGTAGCTTAACAGGAAGTGTTATTGTAAACATCCTTAAATTGATTATTTTCCAATAACAGGATGTCTCAGAGTGTTTTATTCCTCCTATACCACACCAATGTGCCAGTGAGGTACCAGTACAAAGAACTTGAACCTCCTGGAACCTCCACAAAAATACCAAACTCACTGGCCTTGATAGTTTTATTTATCTAATCAGAGTAACGCCACATTTTATGATAGCACCAAATACACACGCTTGTCAGAGATATAGCATTGAAAGGTTAAGCCTTTCCCACCCAAAAGATTTAAAATCAACCATTGTAAGTGTGTTTGTGTTTAAATGGAGGAGAGACAAGGAGAGACGGAGAGGCAGGCAAGACGAATGCGAAGAGTTAAAAATTTACAACACACTCAAGATCCTATGTAACCCTACAGAATGATTCACCCATAAAAGTTTAAATATGTCCACAACAGCCACAAGAAAGTGCGCGAGACTCCAAGGAGACAGATAACTGGAAGATACGGTCATATTTTTGGAAGTTTTAAATCAGTTAGATAAAAACAGAAAAGAGACATCTGCTCCAGTGCAGCAGCATCTGGCAAATAATAGTGATGTTAGAAACTGGCCTTTAGGATCCCTGATGTAGAGAGTTGAAGGGTGTATTCCTGGAACGAGATGAGATGAAATGTCTAAACCTCAACCTTCAGGCAGAGATTTATTCATCACAGCTAGCACTTTTGGTTCTTTTTACGGGCAGAATCCTCTCAGATAGAATCAAACCAACGAAACATGGTTATGGAATATTTTCCTTTCTTATACAGGAACCAACTCAAACACATCTGGCTGGCTCTATCTTCAGTGTGCTCCTGGAGAAGTCTTTTTTCTTTAATGTGGAATCACTACCGCCTCCTCTCAGCCTTCGACAAACAGATAAATGTCAGAGTACAGTGAGTTACTCTTAAACGTCTGTCTTAAACTGCTGGTTTTGGTTTTCTCAGACATCCGTACAGTGTAATATATTCATGTCATAACAAAGCCCTAACTGTGCTCTAGAAAGGAATCCGTTTCCAAGGTTTTATCACAAGTACTGAACCAGGGCCAATAAAATAGAGTTAAACACAAACGTTCTCAGCATTTCTTTCAGGCACTTAAATCTCTAATACCAACGAGGTGCCCATGATGGTACACACTCAGTCAGTCACTCACTCACTCATCTTCTGTTGCTTAATCCTGTTCAGGGTCGCGGGGGGAACCTGGAGCCAATCCCAGCTGACTTTGGGCGTGAGGCGGGGTACACCCTGGGCAGGTGGCCAATCCAACCCCAAGGCCAACACAGAAACAGACAACCATTCACACTCACATTCACACCTACGGGCAATTTAGAGTAGCCAAGTAGCCTAATCCCCTCTGTGCATGTCTTTGGGCTGTGGGAGGAAACCGGAGTACCCGGAGGAAACCCACATGGACACAGGGAGAACATGCAAACTCCACATAGAAAGGCACCCAGGTTGACCTGGCAGATCGAACCCAGGACTTTCTTGCTGTGAGGTGACAGTGCTTATCACCACACCACCGTGCTGTCCAATGGTACACAAGAATGGTTCTTTAAGGTCCCTTTGGATAGTTAAGAGTGCAGAGCTTAATAAGTCTGGTTCTTATTGGAAATCTCTTTAAAAGGGAAATATGTTCAGTGTTGCAGATTTCTATATAGAATCTTTAAAGGCTTCCTGACAGGACAAACTCTGGGTGCTTTCGACCACCTGAGTGACAAACAGTGTTTATACCCTGAAAAGTACAGGTTGGTGGGGGGTTTTTGTCCTCTGAATTAAAAAGTAAGAAATACACAATAGTGAATGAAGCCAATGAAGTGGTATGATTATTTTAGAATAACAGTACATCCCACCATATTGTTTTATTCCTCTTATACTGCACCGTTTACCATGGCCATTTACATTTTACAATGATTTTTATTACTCAACAAATAACACATCAGGTGGCACAGTGGTGCAGTGGTTAGCATGGTTGCCTCACAGCGAAAAGGTTCTGGGATGGAACCGGCCAGCCGACTGCCTGGGTGGGCTTCCTCCTGGTGCTCTGGTTTCCTCCCACAGTCCAAAGACATGAAGTTTAGGTCAACTGGCTACTCTAAATTGCCCATAGGTGTGAATGGGAGTGTGAATGGATGTTGGGGCGGGGGTAAGGTATGACGTTGGACGACTGGTCGGAAGGTTGGGAGTTCAAATCCAAGCACCGCCAAGCTGCTGGGCCCTTGAGCAAGGACCTTAACCTCAAATGCTCAATTGTATAAATTAGATAAGACATGTAACTCGCTCTGGATAAGGGCTTATGGTAATAAGTGATGGTAAATGATGGTAATGTAATGTTGGTGTCTGTATTAATCCTGTGACTTGCCCAGTATGTACTACGGGTCTTGCCCAAAGTCAGCTGGGATTGGCTCCAGCTTTCCCATGACCCTGATGGGTAAGCGGTATAGAAAATAAATAAATTAAAAAAAAACATGATACTTTTTAACCCTTTATACTGACATTTAATGTTGAGGAACATCTGTGAAACATGTTAGTTCCTGTTAGGAGTTTATAAGCTGTGTCGTCTCCCTCTTGAAGTTAATCAGACAAACAAATGCAGTTTGTCATAATACTGAAAAATTAGAAGGTTCAAACTCCGCAGTAAGAGAAAACATCAAAACAGTCTACAAAAAAAACCAAAAAACTTTTAAAACACCTTTTCTTAGAGTGCCTGTTTAAGTTATATTCCATCAGTTCATGGTAAACTGATTGGAGTCTGGTTCTAAATACTGTACAGCCATCACTCCAGCATTTGAGCAATCTTTTAGGAGCAAAATAACGCCTGTTTCTCCAGTACAGAGATTCAATAACACCCTCCACGTCACACTTTTCCTTTCATTGATTGGAAACAATAAAATCTCTCCACAAAGCTGTTTCCTGGCTCTGTCCAAACATGGAAAATTGCCACTCCTCTCTAAACACACATAAAAAGACGTTATTATTTTTCTTAAATAATATGCATGAAGAACATGTTGCTGTTGGTGCTAACACACCCACTGCAGATGTTTTATGCCAGAACACCTGATAACAATTGAAATGGACTCAAAGAAAAACATGAATAAGTCTATCTAAACTCAGTATTGAACATTCAAGTATGATGAAAAAGAAAATGCAATATGATTTGATGGCAATCGCACAACAGTGAACACCGAAACAGAGGATTTTTCGGGTAGGTGCTTTCAGCTGAGGGTGTAGAACGCTGTACAATATCAAAGTGTGTTTATTGGAGTTCATCTAAAAGATAGTTGGTACACCAACATCTGTCAAAACACTGACAAGCATGGTTATCAGAGTCAAGAGAGACAAGCCAAGGACAGTATCACAGAGAAACATGAAGGACGCAACAAGGACAGAAAATAAAGAGGACGGACTCATATTTATGCAGTACCATGTGAAGTTCTTCAGAAGACACAAAGCAAAACACACCTATGTTTTAAATGGTGCTATACTCCCTATTTCCTAGCCACAGTATATCTGTTTATCTACAATTTTATTGTTTTTTTAAATAAGGTTTCAATGGTGAAGAGGTTTAATTAATGTCAACTTGAGCTATGATTTTAATACAACTATAAATGAAGTTGTGTATGATAGCAAATCAAGATTTTAACACATTTTAACAGGTTCAGGGCCAGTGGTGCAAAAACTTAAGCAATGAATAAAGAAAAATGATGGCACATTGTGCTGAGATCATAATCGGCATATAATGGGAAACAATATATATATATAAATATATATGTGGGTATATATGTATATATATAGACACACACACACACACACACACACACATACACACACACACACACATATATAATGCAGTGCATTGTACCACTGCATATCCTCCATTCTCCTTTCAGACAAGGCTACAACATGGTAAAATTTTCAAAATATTGAACTGTAAGCCTTGAGTCCAAGTTAAAAATCCACTCCTTTATCACGCCCCAATCTTGATTAACTTCCCGAACTATCCCCATTAAGCTGAAATGAACACAGAGCATCTCTGAAAATTTCTGCAAAAATGCAGCTGCACTGTGAAACAATTGGAAGTAAGAATAATTCTCACTTTAAAGCAATAAAATCAGGGATAACCTTAAACAGGTCAAAGCTCTGAGAATATGTAAAACGAGAATACTTTATTTTTGAGGGACTTGAGGCAGAAATTAAGGCCACCTAGCTAGGTGAGTTTACTGTTTATTGTTGTCTTATGTTATTTAGTTCCTTGAAAGTCTATAGTTTTTTTTTTTCTTTTTGCAAGCCATGGTAATTTCAGTACGATTGGTTTTGCGATCGAATTTGTATTTGTATTTGCAACTAAGTGCTTATTTTATCTTATCTTATCTTAGCTCGACATCTTGGCTATGTATGTAATGATGCCGTTAAGATTTCTAATTAATATCATGTTAATTTAAGCCAACATTATGTGCCATCTTCAATTTAAGATGAATATGTTATAAAAGTATATTTACATAAATTTTATACCTTGGCTTACACAGCTGACTCCTCTTATATGGCATCTGAGTAACTCCAAAAAGTAACGCTTAGAATTAATACTAATATTAATAATGATGATTAATGATATTATAATAATATTAATGATTCATAAATATATGTTAATACTAATATACTAGAGAATATCCTTGTTATTGGGAGTGGGAGGCAGGATGCAGGTGCAGTTAAACAGTTTTTTAAATAAACACCAGCAGACAAGTCCAACTCCTGAAGCAAACAGGCAGAAAAATCAGGCAATCTGGCAAACGCCATAAACAGGACAAATCCAAAATAGCAAAAACCAAGAATCCAAGCAGGAGCAAAAATCGGTGAGTGCAAGATCAAAATAAAACATGGATTTGCAGAGGAACAACAAGAGTGCCAAAGAATACCTCACACTGAGGGTGTAAACATAGTACTTAAATAGTCTTCCATAATGACCTGAAATGCATAGCTGCAGAAACTGAAGCTGAAAATAACAGCTGCAAACAATCAGGTACCTGCACGCAGCCGTGGTGCAACCTGGGAGCTGAAGTCTCGGACTGTAGTTTAGTGGTGCAGTTGTAGCTTGGCAGTGCTGGATTTGGTCAGCAGGGTTGCTGAGTCAATCTAATTATGCAATGTGTGTAGATTTCATTTATCACTATCTATATTCAGAAAAGTATGACGCGTGGAACAAAACAAATCTGATAAAAATCAGTGGAACATAAAGTGACTTACAGATGGTTGCATCAGGGAAGACCAGCAGATGAGCAATTCGCACTTGTGCTAATGTGACGGGCTCACTGAAATATGAAAATAATTAGTAACAGTGGCCAACAAGGCATCTAGCTTTTTTAAATGAATTCTTTAAACAGAGAAATTAAACAGCATTACCAAGAAAAGGATAATTAATATGGCAACCGTAACAATACAAGGAAGCAATGACCATAAATGGAAAGTGGAAGAAAAACAGGACAGCCGGTACCCAGTATGAAGAATGTCTGGGACAGAATCGGGGCGGATGTGACATTAAGCATGTGATCTTAAAAATCTTCAAAATATTTTCCTGTTTAAAAAGAACAAAATAGAGGAAAAGAGGCCCAATTTACTTACGTGAACCTCCTTATGGTCCATGCAGTGCATTCATTATCACAAAGCTTCTGGATTTTCCTCCTGTATTGGTCTGACCATAAAGTTAACAAACCCTAGGTTAGTTTTTCTCTATCTAGAAAAGCCTTAAGAAAACAAGCAAGCAGACAGGACACAACAGAGTCTGTTTACGTAAATGGCTGAAGGATCTCTTTATCTGTCTTTCTCACATTCTTTATCTTTTTCTGTCTCTCCCTGGCCAGACAATATCCTCTTCAGCCATGCCAAACATCACAATGGGCCAAGAAATGTCAAATCAGCACAAAGCAACACTTAAAATAATCAGAGGCGTATGTGTGGAACATTATTACCCATTAAGCTAATGAAACCACTGGATTTTTTTTTTATATATATATATCCAATGAGTGATTTTTTTTTCTAAAGGTTTCTAAAGTTGCCAGATTTTTTGGCTTCTACATGCCTCTTCCTGACCTGTAACTTAACCCCAGTGCATAGATATTGAATTAATATTTTTTTTGTTGTTGTTCATTGGGAATCCCCCAAATAAAAGATTTTGCTGTTATATCCAATGGCCTCTGGCATCCTCTGCGATATTGTGTGTATTGTGTGGTCTTATTCAAACATCTCTCCCTTGCTGACTTTGGCATTCAGGTTCTGGCTTGCCTGAAATTTTTCAACACACCTCGATGTGAAGTGGAGGTTAAAAGGCATGCATCTCAAAACAATGCCACCCCTATTATCATGATACTTCAAAAACCACAGCCCAGCTGCAGTGTGACATACGGTCATATACTTCATCAACACAATAATGCCTCAAACACTTGGGTTTGAGGTCATGGGAAAGAGATTTATACCTGAGAATTCATTTTAGCATGGATAATTTGAGTGGTACAGGTGTGTGGTAATGATTTTCCTCAAGAACAATTTTGAATTGAAATCTTTCTAATACAGATTTCCATGTACAGTGAACCCCCGCAATACCGCGGTTCACCTCTCGCGGGTTCAGTGCATCGCGGATTTTCGAATTTTGATTTGTGGAATTTTTTGGCTTTCCCGGGACTCTGGAATATAAAATATCGTTTTAATAAATGTTCATTCAAACATTAAAAGAAAATTTAAATCTAAAAAAAAAAACCCAGTATGCACTATATTTCATCAGCGGATGAAAAGTGAAAGTGGCTGTGTACGCCACTTCCGCTTCAGCTCTTGAACAGGAAGTGACCTC
>JAQLOM010000009.1:14058209-14076454 GCA_030068315.1 Chrysichthys thysi | reverse complement strand
CTGTTTTGAAAAGAAGAGGAGATGCTACACCATGGTAAACATGCCCCTGTCCCAACTATTTTGAGACCTGGAGCAAGCATCAAATTTGTTAAGCTATGGGGATTTCCACCATGGCTGCCATTCTCAATCCTTGAATCCTCAACAAGAACCAATAGTACATATAGTGGCCTGGTTGAATATGATTGGCATGCATGTCTGTCATATATTGGACAGATCAGGTGTCTAGCATTCTCACGTGGACCAAACTTCTTGAAAAACACCAGTGGTACAGGGGCAGGCCAAAGTGTAGAAATTTAAATTAGAATGCATCTATTTCCTATAGCAGTGGGGGCAAATTAGGTGTTGTGCAGCTCTGTCAACATGAAGGATCTTGTGGTTGCCCAGCAGGGACTATATCTCAACCACTGCCCTACTTCAGGAGAGTAAAACTTTGGGCTTGACCTTTGGATTGTGCTTCTCTGGAAATTAATTTCTGGAGTCTACAATGATATTGAAAACACCCTTCATGTATTCTCTGCTCAATGGATGATGTTTTCCAGATGCAAAGTGTCCCATCACTAGCCACCACACATGGGCTTGACGCTTTTGTATTGATGCTAAGGAGTTTATGGCCTCACTGATCCTGAGAATGAGCAGTCTGTTGGGCAGTGGTGATGTTTTTCTGAAAAAGTTAATAATCTTTTATTTCAGTCAATTATAATGCAATGAGCATTACAGGCAGATGAATCTGAATCTAAAAGCTGTTTTTTTTTTCTAGACTAGAAGCTTTGGAGCAATATATTGTATATTAGATGAACTCAAAAAAGTTCCCAGAATCTCATTTTTACAAGTTATATAGAATTTTGACTGAAGCCCCTACGTAGTGTTGAGTAAATAAGGTTATCTTGTGGGTTTTGCTGACAAGCTGCAAGAAAAGTCTGTGGTTGGTTTCTACTATGTTGGTGAAATCGCATCGTTTTTTGATAGTACACAGTCCTTGGTTGTGTCTGACAAAACACACCAGAGTTAGGGGTCTGGCTTGTGAGACAATTTCTAGCTAACTAGTTAACTAACGATAATTTCTGGTAACAATACTATTTACCATTTCATACATGGTGTCTGCTACAGTGGACAGATATTTAAACAACATTTTAAACCAGATAATTTGCAATGCTTACACCAAACTGATGGGTGGGGGGTTGTCCCTAAACATTTACTGTATTGCTGTATAATCATTGTGTTTTATTAATATTTGTTACCCTGAAATATTGCATCATAAATCCAAAATGGTGGATGGCAGTGGACATAACCCTGTGACCTCTGAGCATCATTTTCGTCTACAAGAATCATACCGGTACAAAAATATTATAAATTAAGTAAATTATGCTGTAAGGGATACTTTTTTATCAAAGTTTGCTCAATGCAGGTCTTGAACTTTTTTGAGTGAACATGTAACTGCCCACTGTAGTGGATGTCATGCATCAGCGGTTATATTTTGCGTATAATCTAACCATGTATCTATTGGGTAAAATAGCACTGGCGCTAAGAGAGAGATGAGCGAGAAGGTGAGAGAGGAGTGGGAGGAAGTAAGGAGGGAAGAGTAAGGAGGTGAGAGAAGATTGAGAAGGTGAGAAAGAAGCAGAAGAAGGGGAGAGTAGAGGGAGGAGGAGGAGGAGGTGAGAGTAGAGGGAGGAGAAAGTGATAGAGGAGAGGGAGCAGGTAAGATGAGACTTTCACTTGTTTCTACGGGGGGAAAAAAGATCTTTTACTACTAAAGTGCATTTTACACAGATAATGCATGGTGTCCACGACAGTATTTTTGGCAAAATTAAAAAAAGTAAATCAATCAATCGGGCATGTTTAAGTTTTGTTTGGGGGTAATAAGAGCTTCCACCTCAGTGATTTAATAAGTCAAGCATGGAGTGTACCTGTAAATTACAGCAGTAAGACAAGTGTATGCGTTCTTCTTATTATACAACTTTTACCTACATAATACATGAACACTTTTGAGAGAAAAACAGGTGTCTGGATGCCAGTGTGGCATGACTCAATGTATCTATTAAAATGGTAATGCACTGGTTGAGGGGAGAAGTTCATCTGCCTTGTTTAGCTATTACAAGAGAGATGCAGAATTCAGTCATTAAATTTCAGATCTCAGTAAATGACATCAGAGCAAAGGAATGTCTAGGCCAGACTTTAAAGCAAAGTTTAACTGAAAGCACACCAAGACATGTTTACTAATCAACTGAGTTTAGTTATCTGCTGTTTGTCATTTTCACTATAAAATTATTCCCGAATGCAGTTAACATCATGTAAAATTACAAAGTTATTTCACAGTGTCTTCTGTAGTAGGGCCTGGTAATCTTCTGCTATTGTTAAAATGTCTTGAATTCTAATATATGAATATAGCTTTTTCTGTATTAATATACAAGTAATCATATTTTTGTCATTCTACAGTATTTATAATACACTATACATTTAACGTTTGTAGTATACACCCAGCCTGACGGCATAGAGATGAATATGCTATAGAACGTGATACACTGTATTGAGAACGGGTGAGAAAGTCCATTATATTAGGTTTCCCTGGTATCATTTGCGTGCAAGTATTTTCCTATATTATTACACTGCTCTGTAGATTGATAGCACCGATGTCAGATTGTTTTTTCCAAAAACACATTCCAAGACATTCTTGATATTCCCGACAGAGAAATATCATTTCAGCACACAGATGTTGCATTGTTCTTGGTTAGTAGTAATAAGTAAAAAAAAAAAAGGCATTGTGTTCATGTCTATCTGCCTGTGTTTGTGGCAGTGATTTCAAGCTAATTATCTAGTGCTAAAATATCACTGGGAACTTTGGTAGACAGTAGTACAGTTTCCAAAAAAGGAAGGATTTACTCATCGAATTATACATTATTTTAGTCATCAGTACATTTTCTCAAGAATCAGAACATTATTATAATTATACGTTTATAGGATAATTCATCAAGACTCTCGTTATCCTGGTCGAGCTCACTTTCCAGTGTCACCATTATCTTCTACTCTGGACAAATCTACCCAAACACATTATGTGCTGCTTTCTGGCATTCCATGTTTTCTTTTGGTGTCCTTCTCATCCTGTTATGCACTCTACATGCTAACAGTAATCCTCAGGAATCTCATGACTCCGTAATAATGAGAAGTGTCTCTTAAAAGCTGTTATCACCTGTTCATTCTGTTATCAAGGCAGAGCCCAGGCCGATGTAATAAGCGGTGGCGTTGGCTTAGCTGGATTGACATGTTTGCTCTAGCTCAGCTTTTACGTCGGAACACGAACCCTGCCATTGCCCTTCGGCCTGAAACCCAACACCTGTGCTGCCTTTATGGGATGTTGATGAATAGCTGGAAAACGCGGGGTTCCCACTGACACAAAACCGCTTTTATTTGTCCAGCTGTGAAACAAGCCTCCACTACAGAGGGATATTGTGGGAGGAAAAAGACCCGTGGATAAGGCGGCGGTAAGGGGGAAGAAAAAAAAAGTTTCATATTTTTGGCCTCTGGTTTCATAGTAAAAGTAGACTAAGAGGAGATCCAAGTGTAAGGTCAAAACCTTGGCATGTTTAGCAGTTAAACTGAGGTTTAGGTCCTCAGTTCAGAGGAGGAAAGTGAGTTCAGGAAAAGGAACAGTGTAAGGATAAGCTCTATGAGGATAATTTTGATGATTAAACCTTTGTGGTTTTGAGACACCTTTTTAAACACTGCAATGGCAACACACAGCTGTTCTTTGTTGATTCGATGGGCCATGTATGAACTTGGATGCTTATCCTTAAAATAAGGAGTGTGAGGCAAGTGAACACTGGCCCAATCATTGGTGGAACAAATCAGAAAGGAAAACCAATTTTGTGGATTAAAATGGACAGAAGTACAACCACATAATTCCACCCAGAACTCATTAGGAGATCAGAACTTCTGAATGACTAAAGATGTTTGGAAGACATTTGCTTGCCAAACAGATTTTGTACATTTTGACATTGGAGTCTGACCTGATAATACACAACATTACAAATACAGTTTCACAGGATATGTTCTCAGACCAACTGAAGGACATAGATACACCATTATATTATATATATATCCCATATATTACAAAAAAGAAGGCTCAGAATACTTCCTGGGTTAACACCAAAGTTTGAGACAACAGTAATTTTGGAGCTCAAATGACCTGCCGTTGAACCAAATGTTGTGATTATCAAGCTATCGCAATGCTTGTAAATACTCAAACAAAAGGCAAATGGTGAGCTTAAACCTCCCCCTTCTTTTGTTATTTGTATTGTATTGATGGTATTTCCTTTCTGTATGCAACACTGGGGCCTCTCACCCTGCTAAAATAAGCCCTCCAAACTATTTTTGCCCTACCTCAAGTGGTGCTGAATGGCTGCTTCCTGACTTTTCAGGTGTATGCAATTGATACATGAAATTAAATGAAATATGCAGCAAAACCACCAGAGAATATAATCTCATATAATCACTGAAATAAGATACTTAAAGCATTTCAACTGTCTGGCAGGATCAAAAGTAAAGGCAAAGTAAGTTTAACAGCTTTAATAGAAGTAACTGTGAGAAATTGAACATATAACTTCTCCACATAGTCCCCATGCAGGACAACGCATTTGTTGTATCATTCAATTCGTTTCTGTATTCCCACGGAGAAGAAGTTTTTCAGCTGCTCCTGAAGCCAGGTGAACACCGCTTTCTTTTACTTCATCATCAGAGGTGAATCTGCGAGCATGCAGAGCCTCCTTCAGTAGACTGAAGATGTGATAATGGCTCAGCACCAGATCCGGGCTGTATGGAGGACATGGAAGACGTTCAAACCCAAGCCGTTGCTCAGTCTCTACTGTCACTGCTGCTGTATGAGGACTTCTATCGTCATGGTGCAGCAAGACAGTTTTGGACAGCATTCCACTTCTTTTGCTGTGAATTGTACGTTTAAGTTCATTTCTCAGCAATGCACAGTAATTTGCACTGTTCACTGTTTGCTAATGCACATGGAAATACACTAGAATAGGCCCCTTCACGTCCCAAAAGAACGTTAACATGATTTTATTGGGGGGGGCTGACATCTGAATTTCTTCTTCGCTGGAGAGGATGGATATCTCCACCCCATACTTTGGCTTTTGTTCTCCAGGTTATCACATAATTTTAAAATTGCCTTTACTTTTTGATTCTCCCTCATAATTATACTGAAATTCATTTCAATTTTTAATGCCCATGAAGGTTTGGCTTCAGAAAAACATTTTACCCCTATTAAAATGCCAGTATCATGTCCTCCTGCCATACCAATGATCCTAATATCACTAATATTGTCTACCTTACCCAGCCGACTAACAATCCAGCTTACATTTGTCATAGACTGGAGTGTCTGAGACTCAATTGGCAATTTCTCCTATCCTCAGATATTTATTTAACAGTAGCCAAACTTGTCGATGTGCATTGTCGATGTAATGAAGCAATCAAAACTATATTGTTCATTATAAGCATTAGTTATATATGGTCCCAACAAGGTTCACTGAGGTACCCTGAGCAAGGTCCTGTCCCCAAGCACTGCTCCCCGGGCGCTGCGCTGTTCAGCTGCCCCCTGCTTCACTAGGTGAATGGGTTAAATGCAGAGAAGTAATTTCACTGTGTCACGTTATGCTGTGCTGTGGCGTGTTTCACGTGTGACAGTCACTAGTATCACTTATAAGTTAGGTATGGCTTAGCATGCATGCTCTTCAGCTAAAAGTCATCATCAGATCTCAGCTGAAAGCCCCAAATCTGTGGAGTGTATTTAGTCAGATCACAAAACGAGCCCAGGAGATAAGCTACCTGTGTACATGACTTCTGTGCTATGCTAAAAACAATATCGACCCAAACACCAATCTATATCAGAATTTGCCAGGTAATTTCAGGGTTAGACAAACCATGTATTCATTAACAAGCCTAGAGGACAAGTAAAAACACCGTGTTGCTCAGTCCCACATTTTTGCTACCCAGAATCTGACTAGACAAAAGTGCTAGCTAGTGATATAATAGTGATATAATAACATATGGTGAGCTAGTTTGCTAGGTCCCTGTATTGATGCAGACAGAAAAAACAAACATGTTTATGTAAGCACGTTAGCAGATCATCACGTTTGTGAGATGTGCTCTTCGGTCCTTACTCATAAAAGATATTCAGGCTTGACTACGGTTTTTGTTCTTACACCAACTGGAGCGTTATGCATGTACCAGACTCTGAAAAAAAAGGACTGTCATCTGTTCTCGGTAATTTATCTGCCTAATAGAACTGTTTTACTGTTAACCAAATTAAACCTCAGCCAATGTGTGGTGGGATGCAGAAACATACGGTATGGTTGCAGCATCAAGATGAGTTGCACTACCATGAAGTGAATTAAGTTTTAGCATAGGTGCATACTAAATGAAAACTATTGTATTGTGTACATCTACAAGACGGTGTTTTTTCTTTCATTTTCTGGTCACTAAACCAACAGCGGTACCAGCACAATGTAGTTATTGCTTCTGATTAATTCAGATTAGCTCCATAAGTAATTTTAACTACCATATAAAACCTAAAAAAAAAAAATAAAAAAAAAAAAAACAGAAATTACTTTATTCATCTGCTAGTAATTCTGTATTAGACATTTAGTCGTAAAGGCTGCAGTCCCAGACTGCTGCATCGTTATGTCTCAGGAAATGTAAAGCTGTGACAATGAAATGTGACAATGCCAATCCTCTTCCGGTGAATTCTGAGATACCCTCCAGATACAGTTTTGTATCCTGCCCCTCTCTCTCTCTCTCTCTCTCTCTCTCTCTCTCTCTCTCACTTGTTCATTGCAGGACTCTGTTCTCTGCTGTATAGCCTTTGTCTCGCCTCTCTGATGACTGTAAATCATCTTGTGGCCAGCAAAGTTTACTGCAGGGAGAAAAGGGCCCCTTTTCAAAGCCCCCTTTTGTATCTTCTTTTCTTTTCCCTCCACGCCCAGCTCGCATGCCCTCCCCCATCCCTCTCTCTTTTTTCTCTCTCTTCAACCTCACACTGGCCCACAAATGACAAGAAAAAAATGGCAGTTTCAGGTCAGGTCATGTAAAACGAGCATCCATCAGCTTCTTCTTTGTCTTGGCAGAGAATATGGAAAGGCCAGGCTAACGGTGTATTTGTGAGATAATTACCCTTAAAATTGGGATAGGATGCTAGTATTAAATTTGGGGACTGGTGCTGTCGCATGTAACTCTATTTAACTTCTCAGGGCTCTCAGGCCTTTGAACATGATGACCCCCCAAAAGAAACATACAGTATCCTTCTCATGCTGTACTACACCATCAGATAAGAGACATCCCTATTATTTTGGGCACGATGTGGCAAGTCTGTTATATCTTATACCAAATAAAATTATGCCATAGACCTGACTCAAGTAAACGATGTCTTATTTAATCAAAGCATCATATGTTATTAAATGGAAACACATCATACAGTGGGCGAAATAAGTATTTGGACATGTTTTTTCAAATCTACACACATAACATCTATTGTCTTTGTATTTATGACTATACACAAAAATGTACATATTCCTAAGCATAAAAATTACATGTCAAAAAAAATGAAATTCATAAGGAAAAAAAGAATTCAGACACCACAAATTACCAGCATTAGTATTTTGTTAGAAAATACTATGGCTGGCAATTATGGCTCTGAGATATCAAAAGTAACAAATAATTTGCTTTTAACAACATTGTGGTTCAGTTCCCCAAGGTTAAAAGGATCCTTCTAATGAGCTCACAATTTCAAAATCTTCTATAAATATTCAGTGGGATATAAGACAGTAGATTGTCTAGGGCTAGGCTATGCAAGGCATTGAGTTCTTAAGTTATTTTGGATTTTTGTTGTCTTGTTGAAACATCTACCATCTTCTCAAATTCAGTTTCTTGGCCAATGAGATTAAGTTTTCCTCTAATACATCCCGGTACATCTGTACATTTAGGTTTCCTTTGATGACAGGTAATGCCCCTGTACAGTTGGCAGAGAAGTAGCCCCAGATCAGACTGCTCTCATCTCTGTACTTCATTGTGGGTGAGGAGTACTGAAGATCATACATCCAACCCTTCTTTAAATTGTAAATTGTTCCAAAAGAGTTCTGATTTGTCTAAATGCAATTCATTGTCTTATGTTTTCTGTGCAATTGTAATTCCTGCTGCTTTCAGGTCATCCTGCAACTCTTTCTGATGGCTTTTTTTTTTTTAAATACCTTTTTCATCATAATATTTCTGATGGGTGTTGTGAGACCTTGTTTGGCACACCTGTACAGGAACAATGAGTGATGGTTCAATGAACTTTTCATCAGCATATTATTGCCATATTATCAAACCAGTTGTACTGATAGTTAGGTTTAAGGTCTTTGCTATGGCTCTGTAGGTTTTTACATTTGAGTTTATGGAACAAGTTTTGCTTGTTCCATAAGGGCAACCCTGATTCTGATTGCTAGTTTTTTACTCGCAACTAATTCTAGAAAATAACTGCTGACTTATGTTGAATTAAAAAAAAACCCAGACATTGTCACACATATTATTTGAAGTACCCAATTTAACAAGTATACAAACAAGCAGAGTTAGCATCTTACAATAACGCACAAAGGACCCACGGCTCATCAATTAAAGGCTTGACTCAATCAGTCAAGCCCTTGAAAAGGCAACAAGGGCCCAGGTGAGCAGGTCGAATGAGGGGGGAAACAGGGGCTCTGGTGGGAGCGAGGCACACAAAAGAATATAAGAATCTGTCCCTTGATTCGTTCGCCAAGTGGAGCAGTTGGGTTCAGCCAAATCCTCAGTAATTCCATTAACTTGAACCCCACCGTGTCTCCAAGTGAATTAATAACGTGGAAGAAAAGGAAAGGCTGGCAGAAACACAGACACTTGAAGTAGTGCTGAAAAGCATGAGTTCCTTTGCTCATTCAGGCAAGAAATCTACTCTTAATGAGCAATGAGCTATCAAAGATTAGAAATAATGTTCCCTACACTGAAAACGCATACATCAGTTGTCTAGTTATACAGACCTAAACTCATGATACTTTTAATAGTAGAAAGGTTTACTTAGTTTGAAGTTTAAATAGCTTGAGCAGATTTGTGGGGATGTTTACTATGGATTAATCTGTTAGACTGTATAATGTCACATTAACTTGGATGAGCAAAGCTTTTTTGTTAAAGATGTGATATATTTTACTGACATAGTCAATAACCAGTGATATTAAAAAAATTAAAAAATTAAAAAAGAAAAGTTTGAGCTAACGGAAGGTCTATAGTAACTCAAATGACCACTCTTTTCATCTACTATGAACAGAAATGCATTGCAGAATGCACAACATGTCGAATCTTGAGGCGGATGGGCTACGACAGCAGCTGCCCAGTTTTGTTGCATTCGCTGTAGCCTAAGATTCCTATCTGCGACTGACAGGAATGGAACCCAGTGTGGTCGCCCGCTGTTTTAGTTCATTCGCCTCAACGGTTAACATGCTTTTTGGCTCACCATGGTTATAAAGAGTAGTTATTTGAGTTAGTGCAACCTTCCTATCAGCTATCATGCATAACTTTCACCTATATATAAGTAGAGTGGGATGAGTTAGGTATTTAAGGTAATATAGTCATTATAATCTACAAAAAATACAAGCTATGCGCCTGAGCACTTTTCCTCAAAAGTTGTGAAATTTGATTGCTTTCTGTAGTTCTGTAGACTTACGATTTTAATCAAGCTGATCATGACAGATCATCACATTTGTGGAGAAACCTAAGACCAACACATAATGGTTTAAAAAGCACGTCAGCTTGTAAAGATTTATGGTGATTATCATGTTTTGTACATGCTGCTTTAACACATACATCAAGCATCAAACAAAGTCAAAACACGGCCTTGATCTTGCCCTCTGCTCTAATATGTCTATGTGGAGATAAGAGAGAGGTGTGGAAAGTCAGATTAATATCCATCCAGGGGGTCAGAGAGGAGGATGCCTGCTGCCCAAATCAGCCAGATTCTGTCCAACAGCAGGACTTCCTCTCGAAGCACTTCCTGCCCAGAAGCTTGCCCCATTCCACTTGGCAGTCATTTTGGAACCATTTCTTATATTGGGTCATTAAAAAAACACCCCAGTGGTGCTGGCAGACTCAGATATTGTTTTAGTGAAGCCTAGATCTGGACTATTTCAAATTGTTGGAATGCAACTTTTTGGGAAAATAGGGCTTTTCTGTCGTTACTTTTTGTGGAATATAGCACATGTACACAAGCGTTTGTTATTGTTCACAAAAGTGAATCTGAAAAAGGTTGTGTTAAAAAAAAATACGTACTGGTTCCTTTTTTTCACAGGTTTGGTATCATGTTCACTAGCTTTCTAGAGATCTTGGATTATAATAACATAAGGTAGGCTAAAAACATGGCTTGCCTATTGTTAGTTACATAACTTGCTTCATAATGATCATAGCTAAATATGACTGCTGGCCTAATTTTACCTTACATAGCCAAATGTTTTTGAGAATTTGCTCTTAATTGTGAGGAATTTTAGCAAAACCAGGTTAGCTAAAGTGCTTAGCTAGCTTACTTTGGTGGAGTGCAGTGTTTAGGTACCTTAGCTAATGTTGAAAAATCAGAATGGGGTAATCCTGTTACAATGTTAATTCTGTTGTGTTTTGTGTGATAAAGGGTGCAAAGCACTGCATGATGTGGCCAAAATGTGTTGTAGATGTATCAGACCTATAACATGTATTCTTGTGTTTTACTACTTACCTGGGTCCATTACAAACATAGGTGTGTGTAACTGTGGTTGTGTCTGTGCCTGTATCTGCATACATTGACTCCACAGGTTCCATCCTCCCATCCTGCACCATGTGCAATATGGACGAAGCCAAGCGTCTCCCACACAACTGACTTTCTCGCTTCAGATTCCAAAGAACAAAAGAGCCTACCCACAGGCTCGTACAGACAAACAGTCAGCTTACAGTGCTTCACTGGACACAGGCTCCTTGGCGGAAAGCCACTTACTGTAAAAAAGAAATAAAAAAAATTAAAATAAAAAGCAATAAAAAGTTGTTTTTGCTTTTCTCAACCAGAAAGAAGGAAGACAAGAACAGTAACAGCTTAACTTCTTTAATGAAATGTGTTAATTCACTTCATTCACCATGAAAGGTCTTTGAATAATTAAAAAAAAAAAAAAACCCTCCCAACACTGTAGTTGCCTGTTTAACATAAGTGGAGGCAGCTAGCCTACATTAACCTCTGTCAGTGACTGTGTGGCTTCACGAAAGCCACTATGTACTGTATTGGGCTGTGCCTGAGATTTTGCTAAGGTCAGTGACTGAAAGGCATGTGACAACGTGCATGTGACTTGTTAGATGCAAGAACCTGATGTTACATTCACTAAGCATTATACACTCGTTGCTAATCCACAAGCTTATTTCCCAGCTTTTGTGTTTAATTTCGGTTACCACAATCACAATGTTGTGCCTCCTACATTCTGCCTGTATTCCTTTTGTTAGCCGCCTTAATGAATAGGTGCTGGTCCAGGCAGGTACAGTTGATCAGTTTAGCATTGCTTTTTATAGGTTTGTTGCTATTACTATTATAACATGGAACATAATGTACATGTTAGTTACACTCCAGAGTTTCTTTTTTCTAATCCTCCTGCTTGTCCAGACTTGCCAAAAATATTTTTTTTATGAGCCGGAAGGGATTAAGTTTGTATTGTGCTGGTTGAAAGGTAAGTTAAGGAGTATGCATGGTTTAGCATTTTCTTTTCTGTTCAGCGTTAAGTGTAAACCTGAATTCACAGTGCTAATAAATGGGACAGCTCTTTTGTTTAATGTTCAAGTAAAATAGACTGAACCATTATCATAAATCTAAGCACACTGAAATGTACTGAATCTTTATTTATCGTAAATCCAAGAAGGCCTTTTTCTCCCGCTGAGTTCTGAGTAGGTCAGCATTTTTCAGGGCTGCCTGTTGCCTGAGGATTTCCTTTGTTTATGGATGTTGCTGTTTTACTTGTCTGTTTGCCTAAAGCATGTTTATCCCTTGTAATTGCCCAAAATCCCTTGTATTCCTAGAGTGGCCAGTCTGCTTGCAGTGAGGGGGTTAGGCTGTGACTCAAATGAAATATTTTTTCTGCTCTGAAACTGTGGTGATTGGACAAAAGTAAAAGGAGGTGTGAGGTGATTATGAGTAGTACCATATGCTGAACAAGTATCTAGCAATCAGTACAATTTTCCAGCTTGTTTTATTTTTGTCCTATGATTGTAAAATACACACAAAAACGAATTTCTTATTTTCAATAAATGTTCATTATGTATTACATATGAAGTACATGTAGAGTTATAGTAAACATTTACCATTTTTGCATAATGTCTGATGAGAAAGTACTCAAAACAGGAATCCAGTAGTGATTTCTCAGACTCCCTTTAGCTCGCAGCTCGTGTAATAACTAAGAGTGTGTCGACACCTACTGGACAAATCTGGCATTGCAAGTAACTTCTCAAATAACGTTAATCTATAATTCACATTATTATTGTTATTATTATTTAAAACACAAAGCAATTGCCACCATGAATTTCTGAGGATGATTTATTATTATTATTATTATTATTATTATTATTATTATTATTATTATTATTATTATTACTGATATTACAGTGATTAGCAGCTACTCAAAAGCTACTCAAAAAACATTCTTTTATACTTTCTTGTCAACGATTTGAGAACAGTACAATTGGTATAAAATGCTGAAACAAACATGGCAATAAAAAACAGGATTAAATGAATGAATAATACTACACAGAACTGTCCTGCGGGCTACTATATTGTGTAGTAAACTAGTTGGCCGTTTGCTACTTAACTAGCATTAGGCTAGTGTACAACACCAGTAAACAATAGCTAGGTTTGCTAGCAAGCCAGTTAAATTAACTTATATGTCATGCAGTTAAAATCAACAGCCAAGTTTGCTAACAAGCTAATAAGTATACTGTTTATTGCTGACTATTATATTGTGTAATACCTAAAACCAGAAGTACTATTTGTCAAAGTTAGCATTTCAGTGCTCTTATGCTAGCTGTGCTACAGACAGGTGGTGCAGTGCAACTAAACAGAAAACTGTTTATTATTTGGATTAGGAACCGTATTTACATTTCTCAAATTTACGGTTAAACTCTGTATCCCCCCAGTGAGCACATAACAAGTTTAGCTGAGCTCATTGTAGACCGCTGGAGCGCTTCACCTCCATAGACGGTATCATAACCAATATTTCACCTCAAGCTATATTGCTTCGAATTGTGGTCATGTCTGATTTGGAAAAATTGCTGTGTTATTTCCAAAAACACTGGAGTTTGACTTTAGATTCACAAAGCAGAGTTCATGGGCCCCCACACTGTCAATACCCATGTGTACTGATCTACAAGACACAAACAAACATTTCTACTACACAGTAAGGCCGGGGTGGCAAACATATGGCCCACCAGATGAATGTAGAACTCGGGTATAGAGCCTGTCTCTTTTATTCCACTAGGGGGGAAAATAGAGCAATTCTAACACTTACTTGCTCACCCACTTTCAGTAATCACTTTATCCTCATGAGGGTCACCAGTCCTAGCCTAACTGCCCAGCCTATTCAGGGAATACTGGGTGTGACATGGAAATACAGCTTGGATGGGACGTCTGTCCATTTCAAGGTAACACACACACACACACACACACACACACACACACATTCCTCATTTATTCTTAGGGCTGATTTAGCTTAGCCAATCCACCACTGTCATGTTTTGTGAGATGAGAGGAAACCAGAGAACCCTGAGGAAACCCCTGCCAACCTTGGGAGAAGATATGAAACTTCATACTTTTTACTGGTAAAGAATTGCAGTGTGTTCAGGCAGTTTAGCAGGTGATATACACTGATCACCTATAACATTAAAACCATTGACAGATGACGTGAATAACATTGATTATCTCATCATTATAGTGGCATCTGTCAAGAGGTGGGATATGTTTGGCAGCAAGTGAACAGTCAGATTTCAAAGTTAATGTATTGGAAGTGGGCAAGCATGGAACCTGAACAACTTTGACAAGGGCCAAATTGTGATGGCTAGATGACTGATCAGAGCACCTCCAAAATGGCAGGTCTTGTGGGGTTTTCCTGGTGTGTTAGTACCTCACAGAAATGGTCCAAGAAAGACAGCAGGAGAAAGTGTGACACAATCATTGGCACCTTAGGCTCATTGTGGGCAGAAAATGTGTAAGAACACCCAGTGCAGTATGGGGATGTGTAGCTGTAGACCGGTCACAGTGCCCATGCTGACCCCTGCCCATTGCCCAAAGCACCTACACTTGCTACGTGAACATCAGAACTGGACCATGGAGCAATGGAAGAAGGTGGCCTGGTCTGATAAATCATGCTTTCTTTTACACCGTGTGGATGGTGGGATGCATGTGCATTGCTTTCCTGAGGAAGAGATGGCACCAGGGTTAGGAATTCATAAGTATGTTTTCATTAATGTATTATTACCTGTAACTACAAATCATTGTGTTTTTTATAATCTTAGAATGAGGCCTTTATATCTACATAGTGTGTGGGTCCTCTTCCATGGAGCTGCCACGTTGCACCCTGTAGAGTAGCCCAGAACAGACAAGAGAGTGCCTTTGGCGTTTCATGTTTGAACAAGTCAGGGCATGAATCCAGAAGGAAGCATCAGAAAGATGCAGAGAAAAAAAGAAAGGAAGAAAAGAAAGAAGAAAAAATCAGAATCAGTGTTTTCTGGTGCTGGCCATCAAGTTTGAGAACCCAAATTTTGAAAAATGTAGGACTGTACTTATTATTTATCACGGAAAAGGCAAGTGAGTGTGAATATACTTGGAAGTATGCTGTGGGTACCTGATGGCCACCATACATTCTAATATGCTCTTGATAAGGGGCATTCAGTTGGATGAATTTTACTTAGTGAAACGTTAATATTATGGCTGTTTGGCATGTGGTCAATGTACTTGTGTGTTCAAAATGTATCTTTTAGATAAATGTGGCTAAATGAACAGATTAATAATGAATTATTACTGTGTTATTGGACTGCTAAATAGACTAGAATAGAAATCTTTATTGTCCATTTATGTGGAAATTCATCTTTGGCCTCACAAAAACATAAAACATAAAGCACATTTACACACACAACACTTTGCAACCAGTACAGCAGACACACAAGAGCTTCTTACCCCATGGGTTAACAAACACATGAGATAACTGTATACAGATTAAGCCAATAGTGCCATAAAAACAACAAACAAATAAATAAATAAATAAATAACATTGCTTCTACTGTGGTGGGGTAAATATTAGTAGAATGATGTGCTTAATGTGAATAAACCTGATTATGGATTATGAAACAAGTTATTATTTATTTAATAAGATAATAGAGGATGGTATGAAAAATTTCTTAAAGAAATGTTTCTCGTAGATGAGGGTACTCTCTATCGTCTTCCTGAAGGGTGTTTTTCAAATTTGTGATGGAGTGGATGTGAGGGATCCTGAACTATTTGTAAGACTTTTCTCCTGGTCTGAGTTGTGTACAGCTCCACCAGCTGCCCTGGGGGTCCAGGGTGATCTTACTGACTGCATTAATTATTTTTGTGAGCTTGGTTTTGCACCTAGATTCCTGTACCAGCATGCGATATTATAGGACATGATACTATCCAGCAGACTAGTGCAGATCATCCTCGGGATTCCTTTACTCATCTCAAAGCTATTAGGTCTCCTTATGAGAACCAATCTTTTGGTTGGCTTTTTGAAGATGTAATCTGTATGTTCATTAAAATTTAAGTTACAGTCTAGGATAGTTCCCAGGTACTTATGAAGTGATTTTTTTATAGTGTAATGTGGCCCATTAGCTGAAATGACTTTAACCCTTGTGCACTAGAGGGAGAGAGAGAGAGAGAGAGAGAGAGAGAGAGAGAGAGATCACTGAAAACCTAAATAAATGTCTATCTAGGTCTTAAAGGAGGGGTAGTTTTGAGATCTTTATCTGTAGGTTATAAATTAGAAACCAGAAACCAAAAAGTGGAACATTTAAATCTTGTTCCTAGTTCTGGCTGATGATATTTGCATTGTGTAAATGTGCACTTCAGAATGACATGTAGCAGAGGTTTGTTTCATCTCTGATCACTCCAGTCAAAATTCAGTCATTATAATAAACCTATTGCCTTTTTGTGGATGGACATTGTTCTCAGCCTTGTAAAAGCAGTGAGCTCATTGCACTTATCAAGTACTAAGTGACTGTTTCTCATCATCAGCTGAATCCTTCGGGGTTCCCATGGTGATATGCTCTCTGATTAATATGAATAGAGTAAAAAAAAAAAGTGTGTGTGTGTGGGGGGGGGGGGTTCTTTCTGCTATTTTAAAAAATACCCTTTATAATCACACACACTTTATATATATATATTTTTTTTTTTTGGTTTGTTTGGTTTTTGGGGGTGCTTGGTTGAATGTTTCAGGCATGCCTCATGATATTGTCGTCTCTCAAGAACATGAAAAGCTTTTTATGAATTTGGGGCTGTTCATCAATTCATGGAAGAATTTCTTTAGTGCCTCGTGTATTTTTTATTATTATTATTATTATTATTATTATTATTACTTAAACATATTGTTCAACCCGTTTTCACAGAAGAGAGAAAGCGGACTAATGTCCCTGAGTAACCGACAAAATATTAATCAACAGCATCAGGTATAATATCTCTGCGTGAGCAGAGCATTCAGAAAATTCTTCATCACCAGGGTTGCCAGATTGGGTCACCTTCATCTTCCCTTTATTACGCTCGAAAACGCCCAAAATTCGCTTTCAAACAGGTTCAAGTATAACATCGCGAAATTATATCCCCTAATCACACCACGCATGTGCCTAAAATAGGCCGGAATTAGACCGGAAACCGTGCCAAGTCTGCCAAAACAATCCAGCAGGTCATAACGCTTTGGGATGCTGATGCTGTTTGTGGTTCTGCGCATGCGCAGTGCGCTTTGTAATCCCCCATTCATGCACATCGATCACAGAGAAGCAGCGCGTCCTCTCCTCTGCTCTCCGCTCCTGTCGGCTGCATCAGCAATGAGCACATAAAACTTCCACCGTGGCAGTCTGGACACGCCTTTCATCTCCTGCCAAGCTTTCTCTGTCTTTCTACTCTCTGTCTGTCTGTCTGTCTGTCTGTCTGTCTGTCTGTCTATCTGTCTGTCTCTCTGTCCTGCCTGTATCTGTGTATCTCAGGGTAATTCAGGGGAGAACAGGAGCACCATGCCATAGTCTACACAGAGGATACTCTCTCACCCTTCTGTCCGGAAGCTGTGTGTTCTCCTGGTGTGGTGGTGATCCTCGGTCATGGAGTTTCCCTCTGCCACCGTTTTTGACCAGCCTAAAGGTAAAGCAGAAGGGGGGGTAGAGAGGGGCACAGGCGCTGCTGCTGTTGCCATGGTGACGCCCAGCTCGCATCACTGGCTGTTCAGCCTGATGGGGTACTGATGGCAGACAAGAGCAAAGTGGGCCTGGGGAGTGTGAAACCCACACTAGTCAGCACTGAAACTAACTAACAGGCATTGATCATTTAATTCTCTGTACCTGAGCTTTGTACCTGAGCTCTGCACCTTTCGGGGATTTGTAGACTACTTTTGACTAACTGTGTCAAGTCATTGAGGAGGATATAGCCACAGCACTGGCGTAACTCCTACAGTCTTCTTTGGTGTCCAGTTGGAATTCAAATTGTCTGCAGGAGTTAATCCAGTCGTGTGCATGTGGCAGTAAAGGAATGCTTCAGTATCATTTCTATGCGCACCATATGTGGTGTATGTATGATCCCCATGTTAATAACTTCAGCACTTTGCTCTCTTCTGCAAAAAAACAAGTGTCAAGTACTCTAAATTACCCTTAGATGTGAATGTGTGTGTGCATGGGTGTCCTGAGATGAACTGATATCCCATGCAGGGTGTATTCCTGCCTCTTCCCCAGTGCTCCAGGGAAAGGCTTCAGGGGCCTCAGGACAGAAATATATCCTAACTGCATGTCCTAGCTTAACTTAAGTTTCAAAGACAGGAAAAAAATCCTGTGTTCCTTTTACATTACATTATTGTCATTTGGCAGACACTCTTATCCAGAGCAACTTACAGTTATTTTATTTACAACCCCGATTCCAAAAAAGTTGGGACAAAGTACAAATTGTAAATAAAAACGGAATGCAATGATGTGGAAGT
>JAQLOM010000009.1:14026041-14039867 GCA_030068315.1 Chrysichthys thysi | reverse complement strand
ACACACACACACACACACACACACACACACACACACACACACACACACACACACACACACACACACACACCCCTCCATAAACAAAAATCTGACCATGTAGACTTAACACCATTAGGGACTCATTAAATATAATACAATAGAGATATTTTATCAATCTTGAAGAAATCTGATTAGCACATCTGAGAAGTTCTCTCATTTAGAACCGTACCAAAATAGTAAACCTTCTCTGCTCCCTTTTTCTTCACTGTCCCCTTGAGTATTGCTTACATTTGTTTTTACTTTTCACCACCATCTTTATTTAAGCCACGTTCACAGTGAAGTGTGGACTGGTGTAGTGAAACCTTGCCATTGAACACAATTTCATGCCTCATCATTGTACCTAACAGAACGATGAACTAAAATACACAGAGGAACAAAAAGGTATATGAAACTGTGTGTCGGTCAGGAAATGCATAGCCATACTGTGAGCTACATGGTGGTTGTATCTGGCGGGTGGGATCCACACAGTACAACTTGCAAATGTACAAACACTGCAGCAGTAAACTTCTGTTGTGTGAATTTATTAGCATGGTATATAGGCAAAACAACCCCCCCATGGACAAATGCCTTCACACAAATATAGTGATCAAAATACAACCTGGAAACATCTAGTAGAAAAAGAGCAGACATCCTTCAGTTGAAGGTTTTGACAAAATCAATGTACTTTTGTGTACTGAATAACCCACACAGTGATGTCTACTCACTAGCAGTTCGACTCGAAAACCAAAAGAAAAACACCGAGTGCAAGCACACGAGCAGTTAAGTGACTCATTCCAAAATTCCTGACATTAATTTGTAAGGCTTAGCTTCAAGTCGAACCTGTGGCTCTTTTTCAGTGCCTTAGCTCAAGGCCTGCCATTCTCCAACTCTGTACATCTCTATTTCAGCAAATAGGCTTCATTTCTTTAACAAACATAAAACAGAACGCAGGAATAGCACAAAACAAAGAAACCTAAAAGTAAGTCTATTCCCAGTCTTCATCAGCTCCTGTAGCGGTGCACTGTGTATCTGGTTGTGGTGCCTGGTTCACGATGAAGGATCCACCCTAATCACCGAAACCCATATACAGAGAATAAAGGTGTTGAAAAGAACACTTACATAAACAACTGAGGTTCACAAATGCAAAAAGTGGCATGATTACCCTGCGAGTGTCGGTGGAGGCAAACACTTTCCCACGTGGGTTGAACCCTGTGGTGCCATGAGCACTGAAAGCAATTTCCTCCAGCCATGAAGGAACTTCCTGTTGGGCCTGAACAAAAGAGGAAACCGTTAAGTTTGAAAAACCTTAGGGAAGGGGGGAGGGGGAAAAAAAGGGGGGGGGCATGTAGAACATTTTGGTTTTGATGAAAAACACAAACCCCTGAGAGGACTTTGACCAGAGAGCGGGCTAGAGGGGTATCAGGCTCTGGGTCAAAAAAGGACACGGCTCTTCCTGTGTTTCCACATCGGCCTGTTCTCCCGATGCGGTGCACATACTCGTCAATGTTTTTTGGCAGGTCAAAGTTCACCACATGCTGGACATGCTCAATGTCTAATCCTCTAGCAGCGACAGAAGTAGCAACCAGCACAGGACACTGGCCTGTGCGGAAGTCACTGAGAGCCTTCTCTCGCTCTCGCTGCTCCCGGTCACTATGCACAAACAGAAAGACTGTTTGAGGCCATTTACCTTTTCATGGTCAGAAGTTAAGTAAACACTAAGAATTTAAAATAAATAAATAGAACACTGCCCCTGCTTCAAGCAAGTCGGTGTGAGAAAGTCAACCCTCATTGGGAGCTAAACAGCTAGACTTTGTGTCTCTGCACAGGTACGTACCCATGGATGCTGGTAGTGGGCACCTTCTCCTGACAGAGAAATGCTGCAATGAAATCTGCACTTCTTTTGGTTTCAACAAAGACCATTGTTCTCTGTGTCCCTGGGGGGTACAGCAGAACATTACCTTCTATATTACCATTGGACCACAGGATATTTGCTTGCCTCAACTCTACTTTGCATTTTCTCAACTCTATTTTGCATTACAGCAGGATGTTCCCATCAGATGATACACACACAAAAAGTGCTCCAAAATATATGTTGTATGAAGGCTTATCAAAAACCAATAAGCAGAACTGCCAACTTTTTTATTATTATTATTTCTATTACTACTACAGGTATCTGGTACTTGCCATTTTGAATTTGGTTCCAATTTGACACCATAAAGTCTGAATAGCAAAGGCTGTACTTGCACTGTACATGTACAATTATGTTGTACATGTACATATTCTGGGAAATCACGTAAATGTAAATTTTAAAAATGTTGTAAATGTAAAAAGCTACACTTTTAGCACAACAGAAGGAGCCCAATTGATGACATGTTTTTCGTCTCGTAGGCACAGACTGTCATGCTTTACAACAAGAAATAGTAGTAGTCAAAAAGACTCGTTTCTCTATACATAATATCTGATTGTTTAGAATATTTCATTAAGCAGCAGTTGAATTCAAAATGAAATTTTCCAGTCTTGAGAGAAACAATATGTGAGCATCAATCACTGCAACACACACTGGCATAAGTCAGGAGTAGTATGTCAGGCCGGGTCACCTGTGGTCTTCAGCAGATCCAGCAGCTGCTCCCTCTTCGAGTATTTCGTGACTTGAATGATGTGCTGCTCTACATCACTGCAGGCTCCTCCTACCACTCCCACAGCCAGGAACAGATAATCCACCTTTAGGAAATCAGCTGCTAGCCTAGCACACAGATTACAAACTATCAGTTTTTGTGAATTTAATGAAAATGCTTGGGGGGTGGGGTAGGGCAGACTGCTAGACATCCAATGATAATGTAATGATGGTTTAAAAAAAAAAAAAAAAAAATATTGTGCACACCAACTCACATCCAAGGAGGGTCACAGCTCCAAGAGCCATGAAAGCCCCATCTATCTACCCTGTTCTACCTACGTAAGCTCACAGATGTGTGCGACTGGCTGTGACTGGCAGGAAGGAGTTATGTAGTTATGGATGGCAGCTAGCAGGATTCAAACCCACTTGGTTAACAATAGCATGAACAGTACGACTGGGCAAATTACATCATAGCGCTGCTAAATCATCCGTTTGACTGAAATCTGATAAAACCAAACAATATCTGTCCTCTATAACAGCATAGCTGTAACAGTAGTGCTGAATGTAAGGCAAATCTCAAGCTCTTATTAAACATGGGCATACCAATATAGTAATTTGTACAGTAACAGCAAATTTGCAGGGAGTTGGCACATAACCTTATGAACATGATTTAAAAAAAAAAAAAATTTTTTTTTAAATGTTACTTAAACATACAGTAACAAAGAAAATGGTTCAGCTTTCTGAAAGGAGACAATTTCATATTTTTTCCCAGGGTCAGCTCTTTGCAACATTTATTAACATTTTCTGCCACAGGAAAGATTTGATATGTTCTGGTTTCTTGGTTACATGACAAAAGAGGCTGGTAAGAATACAACTCTTTACAGCTGCCAGAACAAGTTATAACAGGTCCTTACTTTGCTGATGTTACACAACATTAAACGTGAGTAAACTGAAATAACAGATGCTGCACTCTAATTAAAAAGACAAAAAAAAAAAAGTAACTGCTGGCAAACTGCTGCTGCATTGTGTGTAATGGGAAAACATTCACTTTATGGTAATACCAATAACTCCACTTTGTGTTGGGCATCATACCACCAAACCATGATTGTCCACCAACAGCATGCCACATAATTTTACACTTTTTTTTTTTAAACATCTTTTAAATTCACCAATATCAATGTCAACACTGAGGACATTTTATTTAGAAAGTCAAAAAACATGATCATAGCTATAGGATTTACAACTGAGAAGCTCTACATTACTGTTCAATAAACAGTGTTTAACTAGTTCAAACAGCGGGTTAAGCAGAATATTAACATGGCAGACCTTTGAATATCCTCTGGATAGGTGGCACTGAACATGAGGGTCTGCCGCTGTTCTTTAGGAGGCATTCCAGGACAGCTCACCAGCTTTTGCATATCTGGCTCAAAGCCCATGTCCAACATTCGGTCAGCTTCATCCAGCACCAAATAACGAACTTTACTCAGTCCAACCTGGGCAATACAAATGGAAAAAATTAAACTGTCCTTTGCCTACACCCAGAGCTTCCAAAACATCTCTTAAGGACTACAATAATTATTTGTAATGATCGATGAGCATTGAATCCAACTGTTGATTTCTGGTGGATTTTCTCATTGCAGCATACTCAAGCAGAAAGAGTCCACTGGCCGGACAGGTTTCATTTTCAGCAAACATTTTTCTGATTAAATATCCAGAATCCAAAAGGGTCAAGTCTAGACTGAATGCTGAAAACGTCGTCGCCATTTTGTGTATCGTTCATATGTAAATGTCCAATAAATGAAATCTAATGCCATAATGATATGGCAACATTAGAGGAAGTCAGAAATCCCAAAGACGTTGTACAAGGCAGTCTGAGATGCACAAGCACTAAAACCGAAAGTAGCTGATAGCTCCTGCTCAGTGAGTGAAATACACTACTAAACGACTGACTTCACAGTATCATTACATTTGCCTCGTATTTCGTTGGCAAACGGGTAAGTTCTTGCACCAATGTGCTGCAACCTGCAAGTTTAACGGTCACTTAGAATTCAGTTACTGAAAGTCCAAATGTGCATCATTTTACCCTTGTTTGCTCATCTACAGGGGCAACACACAATCAAGTCTCAGAATTAAATAATGTGAATTACCTTTCCACGACCAATAATGTCAAGCAATCTTCCAGGGGTCCCACATAACACGTTACAACCCTTCAGCACTTCTCGGATTGTAAATCCAGTGCTTGTGCCTCCATAAACGACCACAGGACGCACACACGTGCTACAAGAGATTTCCAAGTGTGATTCAGTCTTGTGTTAAATTTTCACAGTCCTCAAGTTCACCATAACTCAATTACACCATAACATTAATCCTATGACAAAGCACCTAAAGCAAGGTAATAATGGATTTGCAAAAGTGACATCCGAGTGTTTAACATGCATAACATCACTATAAGATTGAAACACAATTATCAAAATGTCTAAGACATATCTTTACCCATAAGCAAACTTGCGGGCCTCTAGGTAAATCTGATTAATGAGCTCTCTGGTGGGAGCCACGATGATTACTTCAGGTTCCTGCATCTCACTGAACTTGCTGGCTGCTACACCGTCACTCATGAGACACTGCAGAATAGGTAGCAGGAAGGCTGCCTGAGGATGGGAAGGACAAAATAAATAAATGGAAAGAAACACAGATGGCTAACCCACACAGTAGATTTATCCAATTTTAACCACTTAGGGAAATGACTTCCACCAAGATCATTTACAATGGGTGATCAGCACAACTGCTGCAAATGAGGGTAAAACAATACTAATACATTTGTTACATTACAGTCCATCAACAAAACAGTAGCGCCAAATCTTTAAAATCCTGTAGAAAACATTGTTCCCATAATACAAAACATGGCACTAAACATGAATGCAATAAAGGTCATGGAAAGAAATTCAGAAAGAGGACATTCAGGAACATAGCAACACATGAGCATAGATCATAGTCCATAATCTAACACAATGAAACATTCAAGAAAAACCTAGGATAAGGTTTAACCTAACCCCAGCAGGTCAGGAACACATATGGCAAATAAATCACATACAGGAAGCCCAAGGAAATCTACTGGGAAAACATGGGCACAATGGGACTAGCAAAGAGAGAACCACCACTTTTATAAGGCCAATCAATTAAAGCACATCAAGAAACGCACACATTTGCTTAATGCAACACCCCCAAGTGGTGAAATGGCACAGAATTTGGCGCACATCTTCAGGAGGTGGTCTTGAGTCAAAATACCAAGACTGGTTTCAAAACATGAATGCATTGCTGAGATATGGTCACAAAGTGATTGCCAAATGAATTTTGGCAGCAAAGTGGGCTATGACAGACAAATGGCTTGGAAAATCAAGTCCCAATACATTTTGTAAGGTTTGGTTTGAAAATCATCTGACAAATTTGAGGAAGACCTGACAAAATAGGAGGCCTGTGGAAATTTTTAAATTTTCAATAAATTTAAATAATGGCCACCATATCTCAATTCGAGAAGTGAAAATCCACGTGGATCAGCCGTGGTATTATCCCATGGTATTAGAAGACACACGACTCATTTTTCTAAGGCAAACAGAACAGCTATTCACCAAAATGCATTTTTACTTCTAACAGTGCCCCTTAGTAGTCAAATGATATAATTTTTGTTGGGCTTCCTCAGAATGGGGTCACAATTCAATAACTCAAATTTGGTTTTGATACATCAAAGTGTTGCTTAAGTGACACCATTTCCTGTTTGGTGGCTTTACCAGATTTATTGGACAACTGTTTGACATTATCAAAGCTTTTGATAACTTGTTCCACACCATCTGTAGTTGATATCTACCAAAATTTGATAGTGTGATCGTGTGATCGTTGGCCTAGGACGAGTTTGCAAAAATAGTTTTTATTTTATTTAAAATGGCAAAACATCCAACACGGTGAAAATGGGTGCATCAACTCAGGACAAGGATTCAGAGAGGAGGGAAAAAACCCTCAATCTTAAACCTAGTTCAAAACGGTTAAAGCTATAAGCAAAAATGTACCTTGAAATTTGGCCTGATGGTAGAACTACAGGAATGGATGGACTCAAAATATGGTTACTGATTAGTTGTCCTCCATCAAATGTACCAGATTTTTTTTAAATAAATAAATCTACCAGGCACTTCTATGGCCACTACAAACTCCCACAGTAAAAAGTACAATAGCAAAAAAAAAAAAAAAAAAAAAAAACACAACTAACATTAAAATAAGTCTTGCACATAATGTAATTTTTAAATTAAACCCAAACCAATTACAGAAGCATTCCACAAAAATAATCATGAGATGATGGAATCGACAAGTGGTGAGGAGCTGGCACTTTCTTTTACAATAATTAAGTAAAATCTGCATCATTATACTGAGCAGTGGGAAAGAATGTGAGGTTGTCCACTGCATGGTTCAAGGAGTTAAAACTTAACCTTCACATCATAAAGTAGACTACGGACCACGGCCTATACACAAACCATTTCCTCTGCCGAGCTCCTTTTCTATCCTCCCCCCCCCGCCTTCATAGTCTTTATATTTCTAATTCATGTTGCCCTTATCAAACTTGTGGCTTTTGAGACACAAAACGAAAGAGACTCCACTATGCCTGAATGAGTGTGCTGGAACACATTCCCTTCACATGAGACGCTAGAAAAATCAAGCCTGTTGTGTAAAAAAAAAAATATTGTCTTTTGCAAACAAACATTAACCTTTGGTGGGGAAGTTAGCTTACAAATGATGAAATCATAAATTATGCTGCATTTGTAAAGATCTTCGACAAACTGTACAAATGCTATATTCAGCTGCATCCACTCGGAGTTTGTTATTGTTATAACATTCATGATGTTTGCAATCTGAAGTGTACTGCCACATACAACTCACATTCCGAGTAACGATAGGCCTGCATCAAGGAAATGCCTGTAAATGACTCAATTATGAGAGGTTGCTAGCTAATCAGCACAGTGTGTTTAGTATTTCATATGGCTCCCAATTCAAACCATGCTGTAAATAGTCTCAAAAAAAGCTATTAAGCGTGCTGTGACTAAATAACCACATGCGTCATACAGGTCAGTGAGCACTCACTGTTTTTCCAGAGCCAGTCTGAGCGCAAGCCATAAGATCCCGTCCGGAAAATATGATGGGAATTCCGTGCTTCTGAACAGGAGTAGGCCTCTCATATCCTGACTTGGCAAGATTTCTGTTAAGAGTCTCACAGAGTTGTGCTTCTTCAAACGTCTAGTATTGGGAGAGAGAAAGAGGGAAAAAAAAAGGAAAAGAAAAGAAAAAAAAAAACCCCACCATATTGTCACTATGAAATGTCCTGCCAAATGGATCAAACCACTTTACAGATGACCCAAAAAAAAAAAAAAAAGGAGAGACAAGAAAACAAGATCCCTTCTCACCATGATTGCTTTGGGCGGGTTGCTTCCACTTACATCCACAAGAATGCCATCATACTTGTCAAAGTTGATGCCTGTTGCATAGTGGGCAAAAATAGAGTTTTCTTCTTCCGGTGGTGGTGGAGGTACATAGCTGACCTTGGGTGCTACATGATAAAGATAATGTTTGTTTCAGATTTGCTCGGGATGGACAACACTGTCTGAGCTGTTAATGGGATGAGAAATTACTGACCTGCAGTTCCAGCATCTTTTCCCTCATCATCCTTCTGTGAGCCTGATAAACAAACAGCATGTAAAAAAAAAAAAAAAGCCTCAAAAGCACAAGTGCCCCTTATAATTGTAGTCATAGTTACAATATGAACTTGCCTTTAGAAAATACCTCCTCATCCCGTCCTCTATATCCTAAACAAAGTTAAACAATCAGTAATGTAAAGACAATCCTACAGGTGTACTCACACTACCTGATCCACTCCATGCCTAAACATGTTTAGCCCATGAGGTCCCCTTCATTTGCCTAGTGTGATCACTGCGTACCATGCCCTGGCCTGAATGAAGAGGCGAGCTCAGGGACTCTTCTTTGGACTCATGCACGGTATGCATTAGTGTGACCCCTAACCGCACCCAAGCATGGAACTCAAATGCCAAAACATGCACTTTTCAATTCATTAGGGAATATTTGGATTAATAACAGGCCTGGCTCTCACTTTAGTGATGAATTATGAGTTGCACCAAGTGAGTAAAGCTGAAATATTTACTGAAAACCGTGTTGCATAACCGATAAATCTGTATGACATGTGAGGGCTGTTCGCAATCATGCCAAAAAATGACTCCAGATAAGCCACAATGAAAAGAAAAAAAAAAAGTCTCCACTGTGCAATGTGAGAGCATCTTTCTTTGCATCTTTGCACAAATTTGCATCATGATTATGGAAGCATACTTGGGGTCTGGGATGTTAAACACAATATGAGCGCAGGTCAGCAGTGGAGAATCGTACATGGGACACAGGACCAGATAACTGTGCCTAGTGTGAGTATATACTAAAAGTAAATACTGGATTCAGACTGGATTAGTTTATCAGGGGGTCTTGCAATAGGTTTTTTACACTTCTCCATGATTAAAAAAAAAAATCTGGCATCTGAACAACAATCATATTACAATAAACCCCCGTCTTTCCTGGGGGTAACATTCCAAAACTTTCTGTGAAAGATGGAACTCCGCAACACAATTGCAATTTTGTGTAGAATTAGAAGAACCATCGCTTGCGAGTAATGCTACAGGCGAAGGACTGAGATGTTGGTAAATGCTGAATGTGTACGTGTTGTAGCCAGGAGCCAGTCACAACCAAAGCTAAATGAATATGGCTTTCCAACTGGCAAGACTCATTCCTCCGGCAAATCCCCCCCCCCCCCCAAATTATCGTAAACAACGCTGTGTTCTGTCTCTTGTATAAATATAATACTTTACTCCATTTTAATTAAAGTTTATATTTTATAATACTGGGGAAACCTACAGAAATTTCTATATATTCTCAATAAAAATCCACAAATAGCTGGGAGCATGAAATGTGAACCGTGATATAGCGAAGGATTACTGTACCACATGAGCAGAAAGTTTCTAGCGGGTTGTCTTTTGTACAACTCAGATGTGAGTCATGTGGTCAAAACCTCACGCTCCACTCAAAACAATGTCCAAGCAGTTGTAGATGCACTAAAGTAGGGAAGAGATACTGGCCCTAATTTTACTTTGGGGCAAACCAAGGTTCCTGCAACAATTTGAAAATACTATAGAGCAATAATAAAGTAAATGAGAAGAGTCTATTTTTCATTTTGCAACCCAAACACAAGGCAACATCTGCATAGAAACCTACGGACACGTGCATTCGGACAGGACTAAAAAGATCTGATCAAAACAGTTGGCAACTCATCCTGACATTTTCGCAGAGGACACACAACACTGACATTGCACATCTGGATGGTGAAGTCACAGATGAACATCTGTAAAAAAAAAAATCCATCTGGACAGGACTTAAGTGACCGTTCTATAAAACCTCTTTTAAGCCAATTTGAGGTGTATGTTATATGATAAACAGCAACTACACAAGAGAGTCACCTCCACCTCTGCCAAAGCATCTTCTGTCTTCGGCATCACCTAAGAACAAACACAGAAATCAGTAGTAAAAACAAGCAACAATTTATTTACTGACTGATACGCAATAGTCCCAAAAGCTTAGAGCACAATCCAGTTAAAAGGAATTTAATGTTTTGTTTGAACTGGTACATCAACAAACTGGACTGTTATAATATGCTTACCTGCTCTAAACCCTATTTGTTCTTACCTTGCCTGAAAGCTCCACGACCTCCTCTTCCCCTACGCCCACCTCTGCCACCAAAGTCACTTTTGAAACCTGCAATGAAATATTCATGAGTATATTACCAGAAATATTTATTGTTCTTTTATAATGACAAGCTGTGGGGCCTCTTACCGTCACCACTGCCATTTTCATCGCCTTCTGATACAGAAAATAACCGCAAGTTAACATGTATGTTATGGCTTAAACCACATAATTTCAACAAATACTTAAAACACTGTAAAGCTACCAGTGTTGAAGGAATTTATAAATCCTCCTCTTCCTTTTCCTCCTCCTCCTCGTCCTGCCATCACAACTTTAAAGATCAGTACAGAGCTAGGAGATGGAGCCATACCAAAACTCGGCCCCGACAACTTACCTCTGCGGCCTCTTCCCCTGAATCCTTCATCACCACCGTTCCAGGAACTGCCACCATCAACTACAGGCAAAGACAAGAGCAGAGGTTTAAGTCTGTCACAACACTGTGCTGTATGCAGGGGTAATATGAAATCAAGCCCTGCCAATCTTCCACCTTTCCATTTTCATTATTTCCATAAAGCAAACCAATATTTCTTCTGAAAAACACTAAACAAGCAAGGGAAGAAGGGGGGTTAGAAAGTGCACCTGAACTGAAGCTCTTGAAGCCTTCATCTTCTCCCCTAAAAGCCGAACCTGATGAAACATTTTGAATAATATGATTGACCTTTATTGGTGACTTGCAGCTTATATAACAGATCATTTTACTCACCCCTGTTTCCCCCTTGAGTTCCAAATCCACTGCTGCCACTTTTCCAAGGACTTTCCTTATGGTCTTTAAACAGACAAACTGTTAGTCTGTACATCCCTCTCTGGACCATATAGGACCAAAAGTATGTGAACACCTGACCTTGTCACAAAGTTGGGAAGGGAAGCCCCACATATGGATATGACAGTCAGGGGACCACAAAGTGGATGACTTTTGCCACAAAGTTGGAAGCACACAACAGTTTAGGACATCTTATGTATGCTGTAGCATTAAGAGTTCCCTTCACTGGAACTAAAGGGTCCAAACATGTTACAGCATAATGCCCCTGTGTACAATAAATTGTCCACTGAAAGAGTATGCCAAGGCTGATGTAGAAAAACTCCAGTGGCCCGAGCCCCCAACCTCCTAAATAAACAAATTCCTACAGCCACATTTCAAAATATAGTGAATTTTACTATCAAAGCAAAAAGAGGGACCACCTCAGTGGTAATGCCCATGGTGCTGGAATAATCACATGTGTGATGGTCAGGTGTTACACACTTTTGGTCATATTGCACACACAAGTGTCAAATTAATGGATTTCTATTGTCAAATATTAAGATGTACAACAATAGAGACCGTTAACTATTAATAATGCATCATTTGATTCAAATAATATTCATTACTGCTTACCACCGGCGATGCTTTTGAAGCTGTTTTGTGGGCTCCTGCTGTTCCACGAACTCCCAGCATTCCCTTATAAATTCAAATTCATTATGCACAAATTTTAAAAGCACAAATGATAGCAAAAACCAAGTGGCCTTGATGGATATAGGAAATTCCATGCAAGGGTCAGCCTACCAATGGAAAAACAAAGTTGTAAGCCCATTATATTAAATGTAATTGCTCCAATTACATTTCAGAGGAAATTGCCTTAAATCCCACACAGAGCAGCAAGGTTTCACCCAGCCTCTTTTTTCATTTTTTAACGTTAGTTAAAGCCAAGATAGGAGAGACTTTTTATTTCAGGTGGCACAGACAGTTATAATCGGAGAATGAAATGGCCCTTTACAGGCAATAATGCAGGATTTTTAATCAGGAAATTAATTTGATTTTCCAAACTATATTATTTCAATGAATTCAACTGCCATTAGTGCTGAAAATGAAGCATCTGTCCTTGTGACAGCCAATCAATAAAACACAAACCGCTATCTCGAACATGCACACAAATACAGGTTTTAGTATTAGCACAGGTTCCATCGGAAAGATCAGCGATCTCAATATCAAGCGTGTATAGGCACTGACATTTTGCAATTCAATGAATTTAGTAACGCTGGACTTGTTACTTTCCATATTAAATTTCCTAAATTGCTATATTTCGAGTTAACTTTGCCTTCAGCAATGTTTTAAGATCAATGAAATGTTTTACCGTACGTCATGCTGCTCACAACAGGGCTCTGTGGAGGAGGCAAACATATGTTAAAACAATACCGTTAACACAATAGGTAGGTTACTTCAAACAGCTCAATTATCACACTATAACGAACTCAACCTCTGATGTTTGCTGTGTAGTTTTGTTTAAGTAGTGCACAAACAAAACTATTAAAGCCTGGTTTACTTCTGTACACAAACACTTGTGCACACCAGCGGCTGCACAGGCATCTTCCCTTGCATGCGCATAATGTTAGCATGTCCAGTAAGAGGCAGGAAAAACTAAAACAGTCACCTGCGAAGAGGGCACTCCCAGACTTTCACCACAGAAGGAAAGGAGAAGAAATAAATTAGTGGGTGCAGTGCAAGTGAGGTTCACTACTTAATTCTAAAGCTGAAGCACCAATACAGATACTATAAGGGGTTGGACGGAGAGGATTGTATGAGATTATTCAGATTTGCTCCAGAGAAAAATAATGGGTCGATTTTGCATATGAAAAAAGAATATATACACAACACGAAATCCAGAAAAGTTGTGATGTTCTTTAAAGTTGAATAAAATGAAAACTAAGACTTTCAAATTTCATGAGCCAATATTTTATTCACAACAGAACATAGATAAATGTTCAAACTGGGACAGTGTAGACCTTTATCCACTAAATGAGCACATTTCAAATTTTGTGCCAAAAAAGTTGGCACGGGGGCAACAAATGGCTGAAAAAGCAAGAAAGTTTAAAAGGATTCAGCTGGGAGAACATCTAGCAACTAATTAATTTAATTGATATCAGGTCCGTAACACAATTAGCTATAAAAGGGATGTCAAAGAGACAGTCTCTCAGAAGTAAAGATGGCCAGAGACTTTCATCAATGTCAAATTGAAAAGGCTTTGCAAATCTCATCTACAGTGCGCAACATCAAAAGATTCAGAGAAACTGGAGATCTGTGTTTAAGGGACACGACCGAAGACCTTTATTGGATGCCAATGGTCTTCGGGCCCTCAGACGACACTGCATCACTCATAGGCATGATTGCGTCAATGACATTACTTAATGGGCCCAGGAATACTTCCAGAAACCACTGTCAGTACACACTATCCACCAAACCATCTGCAGATGCCAACTAAAGCTCCATCATGCCAAAAGGAAGCCATATTTGAGCAGCTCCAGAAGTGCCTTCATGTCCTGTGGGCCAAGACTCATTTGAAATGGACTGTTTCAAAGTGGGAAAGTGTTCTATGGTCAGACGAGTCCA
>JAQLOM010000009.1:14002642-14018333 GCA_030068315.1 Chrysichthys thysi | reverse complement strand
TTATTTAGGTTTATTTTCGCTTCGCCATAGTACCTTCAATGTGACTGGTACTATGGGGTCAATTTGACCCCAAGTGACAAAAAATAAACCTAAATTAAAAAAATAAGCAGAAAGACGGGTATGTGTGGTCACAGAAACCAAAAGCTCTCAGACGAACCCTGATGCGAAATACTGTCAGACAGAAACCAGGGCCGCAAGAGAATGGGTGTCGAGCAGACACCCTTGAAAGCATTTGATTTATTTTTTGACGACGCCATGATAAGAGATTGTGACATAGACCAACCAAAAAATTGAAAATGTGAAGACCGGTTACACAAGCAATGCTGCATTTTTGTACCAAAAATCCACCACTAGAGGCACCCGTACCAGCCGCAAGCACCACACAGCGTCATCCAGGACAACGTAAGAAATGCTGTATTTTTCCCAGAGGAACAAGGAAAACAAAATTTTGTAATAAAGTGGTGTTATTCTGGCCATATAGCATGTTTTTCACCATGGGGTCAGTTTTAACAAGAATGTGACTTTTTTCATGGTACCACAGCAGGGTTGAACTCGCTATATAAATTAAGACATCTTATTAGTGTTATTTTGTTTATGAGCTGATATGCTATACCTGTAAAAGAAGATTTCAGATACACTAAAGGAGGTGATGGTTTTAGAAAGGACCCATTCTATCATGTATTACCCAGCTCACAGCATTGCAAATGAAGTGTGGAAGAACTCTTTTAGTAGGTGAGCATTACTGCTGGCACCACCCTACCCTGCCATGGCTGAGTTGTGTTTACTGCTGTTGACGCATGACCACAGGAATGCAGGAGTGGAAGAGTCTACGCTTCCTTATGTGTTTGTCACATTTATCGCTGTACATTATGTTCCAACTTTTGCTCTTTTGTCTCCTCTATGTGGATTCATCATTTTACATGCATCCTGTCCAGCATGTAATAGGTCAAACATAAACAATTTTTGTGATTACTTTGATATTAATCTTGTTTTATTCTCTTTTATCACAGCTTATGTAGATACTTCAGATTGGGAGTTCCCTGATGTGTGTAAATATTATTTTGGGAGATTTGGACAGTGGTCATGTCTGTTTTTTTCCATGGTATCGCTGATTGGGGCGATGGTGGTCTACTGGGTGCTTATGTCCAACTTCCTGTTTAACACGGGCAAATTTATCTACAGTAAGCAGCCATTATGTCATGCTACTTCCATTAATTCACTGATTTATTGTAATCTGGACAATGGTTTAACGTGTCATAAGGGACAAGTACTTTTCTTTCTACTACCAGACTATGCTCACCACATCAACATGTCGGATACAGAGTTTGGCACAAATGGAACAGAAAGAGGTTAGTGTCTGTGAGAGATTTTATTCTGGGAGCTATTTATTCCTTATGTACACCATTTATATACAAGTTACCATCCCCATCAGTAGGAACACCCACACCCCTGTTCATTCGGGCAATTGTCCAATCAGCCAAGCATGTGATGGAGACAGGTCAAGAGCTTCAGGTTACATAGGAAAACAAAAAGCATCCAGTAAGTGGCAGTTCTGTGGGCAGAAATACTCTGTTGATGACAAGGGTTAAGAGGAGAATGACAGAATGTCTACGGGATCGTAAATAAGCAATCTTTACAACCGAGATGAGCAGAAAAGCACCTGAGAATGCACAGAACATCAAACTTTAGGTAGATGAGCTACCTGAGGAGGAATCTCAGGCTACAGGTGGCACAGGCTCACCCAGACTGGACAGTTCAGCACTGGAAAATTATCGCTTAGCCTTTTTCCAACCTTCAACAGTCCAGATTTTTATGAAACGGTACCCATTGTAGCCTCAGAGTGGCTGAAATCATGCTTTTCTCAGTACTGATGTTTGATGTAGACATTAACATAAGCTCTTTATCTCTATCTTAGTGATTCTCATGAATTGCACTGATGTCACTTGATTGGCCGACTGGATTGTTCCAGTCATAGGAATGAGCAGGAGTACAGGTGTTTCCTGTGTACTAGCTGGTGAATGTATACCCCCCCCCCCAACACCTTTTCATGCGCTCAACCATTCAAAAGCTATGTGTTCTAACCTCGACCTCCTGTGCTTAGGTGTGGCTTTAGTGGGAATATGGGGAGCAGATATGGCTGCATTTGAACACTGAACATCAAACTGTTCAGCCTCAGTTAACCGCCACCAAAAACACTGACTATAGTTTTAAAATAAGAGCATATAACATGGAGCTTTTCTTTGGTTAGGTATTTAATCTCATTTCTTAGCCTGTCAGTCAATATACTGACTGAGTTGATGCTTAATGTGTGCAGTAGCAATAATTGAATTTCATCATCTCTTCCAGTGGTTTGTCCATACCCAAATGTGGATCCAAATAAGAGTAGAAGCTTTAGCCACCATTATGGAACTGATAACACTTCAGATACAACATTGTTTGACCAATGGTGGAGTAAAACCCACACCATCCCTTTCTACCTTGTGGTGCTGATTCTGCCGCTGCTCAACTTCCGCTCGGCCTCCATCTTCTCCAGGTTCACCTTTCTGGGTAAGACTGGGTTATGACAATGGTCTGTTTGTCCCTTTCTTTCCATATTTATTTGAAGTGCTGGAAATGTAAAGGATGTCTAGTCTGATTTGAATACATTGTGGTGAGAGGTTTTGAATATCTGATAAAATTGTGTCCTAACACGCTGGACTTGTTTATTAAGGCAACTTGATTTGCATTTGCCTGTGTGGGAGTTATTGATTTTCTGTGTTTTTGATGTAGGCATGTTTGCTTGTAAGTGGAACCACATGACTATATTATTGTGTAAATAGGCACTGTTTCATCTCATGCAGGCACTATTTCAGTGATCTACCTCATCATCTTGGTCACCATTAAAGCTATTCGGCTGGGCTTTCACCTGGAGTTCCATTGGATCGATTCCACCGATTTTTTCGTCCCAGGTAAACACCGGTGCATTCTGCCTTGTAGTACCATGTTGATGAAAAGCTTGAAGTATTAATAAGGCACCTACAGAGCTTCAGCAGCAAAATCCCTGTGTCCCGATGAAACCATTGTTTTCTCATGAGGGAGAGTGGTGTTGTGCACCCTTTGGACTTTACACCCAGACTAATTTAACTTTTGATCCGACCAGTTTGATAAAACCAGTGCATCTATGGGGGCATAATGGAGACACAAATTCGCATCTTTTCCAGACTTTAAGTTATTCCATGAAAGATATGCTGCATGGTGACATGCTAGCAGTGAGGATCCTTGTTTAATTAATAGCAAACCCTGGCTTTTCACATAAAGTAAAACATCCCAGGATGGTGTCGGGTCCTCGTGGATTATCACACTACTCCGTTGCTCGGCCCTGTTTGTTGTCACCAAAAACAACAGAGCTGCCTGAGTATTAAACCATGCCGTTTCACTGTTCATCCGTAATCTGTGTGTGGGTTGTGTAGAGTTCAGAATCTGGTTTCCTCAACTCTCTGGTGTTCTCACGCTGGCCTTCTTCATCCACAACTGCATCATCACTCTCATGAAGAACAACAAGAATCAGGAGAACAACGTGAGTGAGGCTCTTCCCTCAGTTTCACACCCGTGCCATAGTTTGCTTGCACATCATAAACAACTTGAATTGACAGGTTACTTTATGGTGAGCTGATTAAAGGCTATGTTAGTCATCATCATTTTACTCATTACTGCATACATAAGTACAGTAGATCTTATGGAACAGTGGATTGTGTTTTTGTTTTTTTTTGTTTTTTTGCATATGTCAGAGCTATGAGTGTCTGTGGTAAATGCAAACTTCCTGATCAGGAAGTGTCCACTGTGGCCTCATCAGTTACGAGTATGAAGGCTGTTGCATGCAGAACTCATGGTTTTTGGAACAAATTATTGCTTGTTTCACATCCTTTTTTCCCCCTATTTATTTATTTGGTTGTTTGTTTATTTATTTATTTATACCATATACTGATCACGTGCAATGCTGGGGTTGAAAAAAATGAATCAGCTTTTTGCTGGGACTCCTGCTTTTCTTTATTGCATGCTAAAATAAGATCAAGTGAAATAGAAGCAAAGATAAAGTTCAAGTCAATTCAATATCATCAATAGAGTACGTAGGGCATTGTTTGCCAAAATCTGACCTAGATGCTTATTTCACATCTTTTATTACTGTGTCCTGTACATCCTGACTACATGAACAGCAGTCCTGTGAGCAGTAACACCTTGTTGAAGAGGGAGGTTAGAGGAGAATGGCCAGACTGGTTCAGGCCAACAGGAAGTCTATAGGAACGTGGTATAGTCCCCCCTCTTTACAACTGTGTTGAGCAGAAAAACCTCTTGAATTGCTTAGTGCATCCAACCTTGAGGTGAAAGGGCTACGATAGTAGATGACCGCCTCAGAATCTGAGGTTACGCTGAGCACAGGCTCAACAAAACTGGACAGCTTGGTAGAAGACAGTTGATAAATTCACTAAGATCGCAGTTTTTTTTCTCCTTTCTGAGGTTTGATATACACATGTTCTTGTTAAAGAGGATGAGGGTATATGAAAATAGGATCTAAACAGGCTTCTGCAGAACACAGTTTTTTTTGCATCTGCCTTCTTAGAAAGGAAACTCACTTCCGTTAATGTTATTATTCACGTTAACCAACCTTGTAAATGCTGCTCTCCTCAATCTCAGTGCCACATGTGCTGCACCAGATATTTTTAAGCAAATCCATCTTTTGCATTTGACGTTTTTCTGTATTGCAAAGTCCTTTTGAAAATTTCTCCCTGTCACATATTTGCTGGTTTCCCCCTTTGTCCCACTACAGAATGCACTGCTACAAGTAACATTAGCTGTTAGAAACAAGTAAAATTAGTTGAATGTTCTAGTGCTTATTTTGTTGTTAAATCTTTAAAGGCTTTAAAGAGATGGACCTTTTTGTGTGGTTGCAGGTTCGGGATTTGTCATTGGCTTACCTTTTAGTAGGTCTAACCTACATCTATGTGGGAGTTATGGTCTTTGCTTCTTTCCCTTCTCCACCACTGTCTAAAGCCTGCATTGAACCAGTAAGTTTTATTTCTTCTTTTTGTCCTGTCCGTAAATTATAAAGCAGTGTTCGCGTTTCACATATATCGAACTGCAACAAAGTTGGGACATAAAAACAGAATGCAATGATTTACAGTTTTATGTCTGTCCATATTTAACTGAAAATGGAACAAAGACATGTGAGAAAATATTCTCAGTTGAAACTGAGAAAGTTTGTTTATTTTATTGATTTTGTTTTTGGAAAATATATTACATTACAATATTTTGTAATTGATGCCAGCAACACGTTGCAAAAAAGTTGGGATGGGGCAACAAAAGACAGGCAAAGTTGTGCAATGCTTTAAAAAAAGAGCACACAAAAAAAGGTTAATTGGCAACAGGACAGTAACATGAATAAGTATAAAAAGAGCATCCCAGAGAGGCAAGTCTCTCAGCAATGCAAATAAAAAGACTGCATGGGCAAGTAGTGCAACAATTTAAGAACCATGTTCCTCAACAAAAAATTGCTAAGAATTGGGGGAGTTTATCATTTAGAGCAGGCATGTGCAATCTTATCTGGAAAGTTCTGGTGTGGGTGCAGGTTTTTGTTCCAACGAAGAAGGAGCCTCACCTGATTCCACCCGTTTAATCAGTTGACCTAAGCTTTCAGTAGGTTCAGGTGAGACTCCTGCTTGGTTGGAATGAAAACCTGCACCCACACCGGCCCTTTCCGGATAAGATTGGGCATGTCTGGTCTAGAGAATCGGGGGAAATTTCTGTATGCAAGGGAAAAGGCTTAAAACTAATACTGGATGGCCATGATCTTCGGGACCTCAGACAGTACTGCATTACAAACAGATATGTTTGCCCAGTGGAATTCACTGCATGGGCTCAAGAACACTTCCCAAGACCACTGTCTATGAACATATGCAGGATAAACTATATAAATATGATCCAGAAACACTGCGGAATTCTCTGGGCCCAAGCTCATTTAACTTGGACTGAAGCAAAGTGTAAAACTGTCCTGTAGGTGGACGAAGTGTGTAATTCTTTTTGGAAATCATGGATGCTGCATCGTCTAGACTAAAGACTAGAGGAACTATCCGGCTTGTTGCCATCATCCATGATAGTATGGGGGTGCATTAGTGCACATTGTATGGGTCGCTGGCAACTATAGCAAGATACCATTTAATGCTGTACTATATATACGGTGGAGATTAAAATTAGAGAACAACCTACAATTTCCGAAATATTAAGGTCACTAAGGTCCAAACAGGAGTAAAAGAGTCGTATTTTAACCATATGTCATGAGTTACATAAATTCAGAAGCACAGTATAAGAAACTTTAAATGAGAGATTTGAAAAAGAGCACACACACACACATACACGTTTTGGAGCAACATATGCTGCCATCCAGACCATGTGTTTTTCCAAAGAATGCCTAGCTTATTTCAGGCCTCGTCCAGACCTGTCACCCATTGAAACCTTTGGCATAAAAAATGTTGTGCATCTGAAATCCTGTTTCAGGCAAAAACGTGACATTTCACTTTCAGTACTCCAGCAACTGGTGTCCTCAGTTCCCAAATATTTACAGAGTATTGTTAAAAGACGAGGTGATGCAGCACAGTGTCAAACATTCCCCTGTCCCAACATTTTTGAAACGTGTTGCTGGCATCAAATTCAAAATGAGCATGTGTTTTCAAAAAAAAAAAAAAAAATACAAATTTCATATATTGTCATAACATTTCATAAGTTGTCTTTTTTTTATTCTATTTTACATGGTTTACATGCATTGCAAATGATGGTGTTCTGTTTTTATTTACATTTTACACAGCGTAAAACGTTCATGCCATGTTCTACCAATGGATTCTGATACTCACATTTGACACTTGCTTCGGTGCAGAACTTTCTGGATAACTTTCCGAGCAGTGATATTATGGTGTTTGTGGCTCGAGCCTGTTTGCTATTCCAAATGACCAGCGTCTACCCCCTGCTTGGTTACCTGGTTCGAGTGCAGCTAATGGGCCGTTTCTTTGGTGATCACTACCCCAGGTAAAATGTCTTGTAATGTAATTCTGCAGTCACCCCAACTGTAGGTCTATAAGGCTGTTTTTATATACACACACAAAACGCACAGTAACCATAACAGCATTATCACCTTAGTGAATGTTAATTATCTTTATTCATAATAATAATAATAATAATAATAATAATAAAGCTTTGATTTGGTAGACAGAAACTGGAGAATGCTTATGGTATGTACCCAATCCATGTAATAGGGAAATTTTTGGAGTTGGTAACTGAGGGTTAAATGTAGAGGAAAGAAAATGGAGCCAGCAGCAACACTTCTCTGCAACCCTTAACATTTAAGCAGTGTAGATGATGGAGGGATGGATGACCCAATAGCCATGTAACACCCCTTAGCATCTGATTAGTTTCACAGTCAGAATGAGTGTGTGCATTTTGCTCATGGGCATTTGAGTCCTAATGCACTCCATGTGCAATTCAAGAGTCTCTGTAAGAAAACACAGTTCATGTTACAGAGGTTAACATGATTAAGAGGTTGAATTGGTGGTTTGAAGGGCAACAAATTAAGATTCTCAGGCAGATGGAATTGACCTCAGTAAAGCCGGTAGCTCAGTGAAGATGCTGAACTTGGACACCGTGAAAATGGAGTAAAAAGTTGTCTTCCTTTATTTCTTGTGTTATTCCCCAAATTGGGCTTTAAAACTGGTAACGTCAGATCAGTATCCACAGCGATGTTTTTCGTGCGACCGGGGGGGGCGGCCGTTTCTGCGGCACCCCTGAGGTCGTCAGACGGCACCCCGGTTGAGAAACGCTGGTTTACATCATCGCAAAGACACAAAAACAGAAAAAGAGCATTGCGCACTGGGATGACGTGTGACGAAATAACACTCGTAGGACATAAACAGCCATTAAAGTGGGATTGGTCCAGAACACCAGTAAACTAACAAATGTCTCGAAACTACTAAAGTTGTTGTTCTTCGTAACATTGCACTGGAAAGTCAACACTAACAAGACTTCAATTATTTTTTCCCCCAGGCACTTTGTCTTCCACTGTTTTTGTTCCCCTGAGCTGTGAATTGATTGATCCACAGATAAAAAGCACTTAATAGCATTGAGAAATGGCACTTTTGTCTTAAGATTCAAAAGTACTCAGTTGTGACCAAAGATAAAAACATTAAAGCATTCAGCCTGAATGGGCTGAATGTGTGGCGGTGCAGTTTGTGTATTATGAAACCTGTCAGAAGAAGGTTACTTTACCAAGAAATAGCCTGGAGTACTGTTCAAAAAATAAAAGTGATATTTTGAACTGAGTATCGTGTTCTTTTTAACAGAGCACTTCTTGTTCTGTTAGTCTTGTTCTGTCCAGTAGCAACATGCCTTATGAATTGAAGACGTAGAGTGGGAAGGTTTTGTTTTTTTGTTTTTTGTTTATTGGTTCTGCAGTCATTATACCTTACATTTCAAGTCAAGGGTGTTTTGTTGTCATTCCTCAAAATATCATGTAATATCATGTCCTTGGGTCGCGGTGCCACACGTAACAAATACAGTAGTACAATGCACAGGACTGCACAATGTGCACATGCACAACTGTGTGAGACGAGGGCAAGCAAAGCATGAAATACATGATGGGAACATACACACACAGGACAGTGCACATTAGCCATACTGGGAAACCGAGCAGTGTTGAGTGGAAAAACTAGTGTGTGGTCTGTGAACTGTTAATTGTTGTAGTAGAAGCTGACTGGGGTAACAACAATAAAGAGTCATAATGGTAAAAGTGTCAAATTGCAAGAAAACATGGCTCAGATGAATGGCATTCTAGCCTAACTGCTTTGTTTGTTTGTTTTCTAGTTTTCTGCATGTCTTCGTACTGAACGTCATCCTTGTGTGTGTTGGTGTCGTGATGGCCAGGTTTTATCCCAACATTGGTTCCATTATCAGGTAAGAGAAACGTGTATTTAAAATCATCTGTTTATTTAATTTAATTTTATTCTATGTTTTATTGCCACACATAAACCCATAATACACTTTAAAGACATGTTTTGAGGGCTGAAACACACGAATTGTTTTTACATCCATTTCAATGGGAAAAATCGATTCGGGTTGCGAACAGAGTCACAGAACGAATCAAGTTCGTGAGCCGAGGGTCCACTGTACATTGCCCAAACACTTTAAGAGCTATTAAATATGTGATTCTTTTGGCCCGTAGAAGCTTCACCCCGTTAGCCACAGCTCTGTTTGGGAAGTTTTGACTGTCTTTCGTCTAAGTTCCAGTAGAGGAAAAAGGCAGTTTGCAGTTAAGAAGAGTCTAACTTACTCTCAGGAACAAGTTTGTTTTCAAAGGCACAAATAGCAGTTTGAAATTTGTTTTTTGATTTTTTTTTTTCCTTCTTCTCCTTCCCCACCCATATTCCAATGGCTTTTACTTACTTTTTATCTCCTCTGCAATATGATGAATTACTTTAGTTTAATTAAGGACATGAAGGGCAGGCATCACAGTAAGTCCATGAGTGCTTTGTATATTTGTTCTTCTTTAGGTACACATTGCAATGAAGCATTTTCCATTTGTATACACATCTGGTACATCAGCAGTTATGTTTCTGGGAACAGGGCTGAGCATGTTCATGTTTGGCAACAGCACGTGTTCACGCTGGCAACGGAAACGGCAGAAACCTGACAGGGTTTCGAGTCCCTATAGTGGGATTCTTATCATAAACATCTATGTTTAGGTACATAATCCACATTGCTATGAAAGCTCCACAAAAATTGTCCATGTTCCCTGGGTAGGACGCATGGCAGTACTCTCTCCCCTGTCCGTCACAGAGACATGGGTGTCTGTGAGTTCATTTATGTGGAAAAGGGTAGGAAGATTTTCCTTCAGGTGTAATCAGCTGCCCTGTGATTTGGGCAGAAGACCCTCTCTCGTTAGTTGCTGTCGTGATGGGGTGAGCTAGCCAGTGGGTGAGGATTAGCAGTTGACCAAATTTGAAGCGTATTGGCTGAAAAAAGAGCAAAGTACAGAACACCATGGTACACCATAAACGTGGAGAAAAACCATATGGATATCTTTAGGTAACTTGACAAAGTGTTTTTTTCTGTTACAATGCCTGTCAAACCGCTCCAGGACATTTGGAGAGCCCAAGGTTTGTGGATACATAACCAACACACCCATATGTGCTTGTTAAACATCTCGGTCTAGCCATCCTCTATCATTCTAACAATTTTTACCACTGTTATAGCAACAGCCCTAGTGAAATATGTATCTATACCAGGTGTACACTTATTAATGATCTCTTTTCTGATGATTTGATAATTTTCTGCATTCCTGGGTTTTTTTTGTTTGTTTTTTTAATTAAAATTGGTTTATGCATTCATTTATTCTTCACATTAACAGAAAATATGTTATTTTGGGGTATATATCGTTATCTGGATATGAAATGATCTATATTGGGACATGAGATTTTGGTCGCACAGCCCTGGCGTGGCAGTCTTGAGATTGTCTGAAAATATGAAAAAAAAAAAAAAAGAGTGAAAATGAAACCTTAATAATGAGTTCAAAATCCGGTCTAAAATGCAGATTGAGCAATGTAGTTTAGAACAGTGTAAGGTCGGGTATTTCTTTTAAAAACATCTTTCATTCATTCATCTTCAGTAAGTGCTATATCCTGGTGACGGTCGTGACAAAGGTCCAGAGCCTATTCTTGGAATTCTAGTTTGTTTGTTTATTCTTTCTTTCTTTCTTTTTCTTTTTTTTTTCCTTTAACACATTGTTTATTTAAGGATTATACAAAGATTATTATCTTGCAGGCTAGCTAGAGATGGTTAAAACAAATAAAGAGTATACAGTTACAATACTTGCTTCTTAAAAAAATAAATAAATAAAAAAGAAATCTCCATAACCGAATCATACTTATGCTCATATTTGCATACACAGACATCTCAAAAGTAAACGGACACCATAATTTTTGAAAATGTTATTTCTACAAACTTCCTCCTAGCTGCTCTGCTGTAGTAGTCAACTTGATGGAGATCCCTCAAAGAAGTGCTCCGACTCACTTGGAGTTTCTCCGCAACATCAGCGGCCTTACAACGGGGATTTTTTTGCAACAATCCACTCGACAGTCTGAAGACACCGGTCAGAGGGTCCAGGTCGACCTGAGCGGGATGCTGTTGATTCCTTTCCTTTGCTTTTGAATTATATAATCACTCTCTCAACTGCACGCTGGTTGCACAATCATACGCATCCACCCTCAGACTGACCCACAATACGCCCTCTTTGAAAATCACACAACTCTTCTGCTTCTGGAGATTGCGGCATCGCTAGTTGCTATAAACAGTTAATATACTTTCATCTGAAATGAGAAATAATATATTAAAAGTTTGAAGCACTAGGTGGTGTCTGCATAAAAAAACAAAACATCATGAGGAATGTCTATTTACATCTGAGATGTGTGTGTGTGTAAAAAATATAAATAATATTTCGACTTCGGAATAACAAAAATGTTATAGGCTGCTAAAAATAAAAACCTAGGACAAAAAGGGCATCAGTAACAAGTGAGAGCTGGACCATGTGACCGAAGTATCATATGATTCTCAAGGATGTTTTTATGATGCATGATGTGCATCACAGTTAGGGCTGTCAAGCGACTTAAAAAAATCTAATTAATTATATGCTCTGTGATTGAATGAATCTAAATGAATTGCATACATCAATTTCTGCTGTGAAGGTATTTCAGAATATTTCAATTCAAATAAATCTTGGCAGATAAGTCAATCAACGAATAATCATCATTGTAGACTTCATGGCCAGAAAGGCACTGGGTCAGAGGGCAGCACGAAGTGCAATTAATTTGAGGTTTTTTTTTTATTTATTTATTTTTTTTAAACACGTTATTTCTGTGATTAATTGATAGAAATGAAGACATTATTTTGACAGCCCTGATCACAATGTATAGGTTTGCTCGCAAATGCACAGCAATACAGAAGCGTTTTATTTTCAAAGAAAGCTACCTGTCTACAAAAAGTACTGTATTTAATTATCTACTATTTAAAAAAAGAACCCTGAAAAGGAGAAAAAAAAATAAAAAATAATTTTACAATTTAAATGATTTTAACGCCAGTCCAGCTGCTTCCAGTCAGTCTGTAATTACATTCATCTAAAAAGAAAAAAAAAAAGCTCAGTGTCCACAATATCTCCGAAAAGCCTTTTGTGGCATAATTTAGGATGATATCAATATTATGTCTCAATGTCCAGAATCTATTTACAGAATAGTTACCATTACAGGTTAAGGGTGAAGGTTATTTTTTGGCTTATTATTTCTTTCACAGTCTTAAGGAAAGTAACTATGAACGCAGCCTTTGAGACATTCATATTTCTGTTTTAGTAATTTTGTTCCAAACCCTTTACGACAATGTGCTATAAGTTTGTGCAGTTAGATCTTCAAGGCATTTGTATAAGCTAAGACCTTTTTAATATTTTATGGTACAGCTCACGTCACTGTCTCAAGTCATTACTGGAGTCCTCTCTGCCACCTGTGAAACGAACAGTGAAATGAATAGCAGTGACCCCTAGCCACTGGTGATATTAAATAAATTAAATACATGTAAATTAATTCAATGCTATTTTTTTTAAATCTCAGAACAGGGGAGAAATCTACCATTTTTCAGCGGTGATGCTGAAGGAGTCTTTATTCTTCCTGGTGTTTGTATAGGGATGGATGAGTGCTTCCTGTCCTGTAAGGTTCCTGTTGCCTTACAAACATCATTTCCTGTTTTCACTGTGTAGAAGTGTAGAAACGTTTTAACCCAGGGTTCAATTAAGTGATGCCACTCTCATCTGGAGTCCAAGAGAGCATATTTGTCAGTGCTGTGTGTATTTGGGAGGGATGGCTTTACTCGCTCCCGTCAGTCTGAGCATCAGAAGCTAATCGCGATTCCAGTTGGCATATTTTCCAAGTACCATCAGTTTCTCTGTAAAATTGCTTCAGTTGTACTTTGATGTACAGAGAGGTTACATGCCTGTGTTGTGCAATAGCAGATGGAAAATGGGCTAAAGCAGTGTGTGTAAATGTGTTTTCTGATAATTCAGTTGGATCTGCTGTGATGACACCCTTTTATGACCCGTATTTTGCTCAGCGTCTGGAAATCGTTCTGGGAAGTTTTCCCTAGTCATCATTTACACAACTGAGCTCAAAGTAAATAAAAAAAACAAACTAAAAACAATATAATGTTATAGAGCTAAAAAAAAATACATAAAGAATGAATCAAAATGCTTTTTGTTCTAATAAGTGCTAACGGTTTTTGTTCTTATAAGTACTACAATTAGACAGATCAGTGTTTTTATCTGTTTATTTATTATTTACTAGTTTGTTTGTTTATCTAAATTTTCACAAACTGTATTCATATTTTTCATGCCTGGTCTGAGCATGGGTAGTGAGAAACCTTACCAGGAAAAAAAAAAAATGAATTTGCCCATAAGAGGGAGCTATATAAAATAATCAGATTCCATCAAAAAAACAAAAAAAAACAAACAACTTTTATGAAATACAATAGAATCTAATTTCTGCAAACATACCTGCAGATAATAAAACACAGAAGTATGTGAATTGAATGTACACCCATGTTCTAATAATTTCCTAAAGTAAGTGTGTGTGTGTCTGTGTAGGTACTCGGGAGCAGCATGCGGTTTGGCTCTGGTGTTTGTCTTCCCCTCAGCTATCCATCTGACGGCTCTGAAACGTAGCGGTGAATTGCGCTGGCCCTCTGCTTGCTTCCACATCTTCCTCATCGTGCTCGGAGTGGCCAACCTCCTGGCCCAGTTTTTCATGTAGTACCAACACATTGCTCTCTGGCACACATCCTCATGGTTGTACTTCTGGATTTGGCACTAGGTGGCAGTATTGCCATTCTAGTAATGCATTTTAAAGTAGAGAGGTCCCAGTACTTGGATGATTTCAATAAGGAAATCAGCAAGTGCTTTGGCACGAATCACCTTCGGTTGAAATTAACTGTTGGTAAATGTTTCTGACAGGAAATCATGAGTTAGGAAGGGTTACACACTTGTATTTTAACTGAAATCCCTTAAATTCTGTGTTGATTTACAGAGTTTTAATTTTTATTTTTTTAGTAGATTGTAAGCTGAACAGAATCCTCAGGTCCGACTTTGATGTTTTTTTTTTTTGTTGTTTTTTTATGTACGTATTTTAGCTATTTGTACACTCAGTTTATGTGAACCATGCGTAATTTTCAGTTTCCACGTTAGCTACCCTTCATGAAAATTAGCAAAAATGATTCCAAACATTGTACACAATAATACAGGGCAAATAGCTCATAAGAACTGCTTTTGAAAATAATAGGTTTTTTCCCCTCTCTCTTTCATGCTCTCTCTCTCCCTCTCTTTCTGTCTCTCTCATGTAAATATGAGCTTGAACACATGTAAAATCCTTTTGTCATCCGTTTGTGAGAGGAAAAACCAACCCACTCTCAACAGAACGGAGACATTTGGTTGTTAATCTGCACAAATAATGGCACAATGAAGGCCATAACAAAGGTTTAGATGACTGAAACATTGGGAAGCATGTGAAGGACTGGACCTACGAGCAGACTGCATAAAGAGGAATAAGGCAATAAAGTTTACTTTGATACTAATGATTACTGTTTTAGAATTGCACAGCTGTCAAGTTTCAACAGCAAATGTTAAACACCACGTTCACAACAAGCTGTTTGGAAGATGTAAAATATAGAGGTGCCTCATTAATGTTTCAGGGCTGTTGTGAAGCTTGATTGCATCCTCAATTGTACCAAGTCCAAGATCATCTACACAAATCTCCGACCTTGCTAGGAGACAGGAGTAAAGTCGGTGCTGTTATTCCTTATACATTAGGTGTCGCAAGATATTAATTGGAAAGGTGCTGATAATTTTAAAACAGCTGTGTTGTGTTCTAATGTAACTATAATTGGGGGGGGGGACCCTCTTATGGCAGGGTGTTGTTTTCATATATAAAATTTTGCTCATTTCCAAGAAGGGTGCCAATATATCTGGATGTCTGTTTTAACCTATCGAGCTTTACTATTATGTTGAATTGTGTATTGCAATGAAGATTGAAAATGTAATCTACAGAAAAATGAATGAAGAAAGGGATATAATCAGTCATCATGGATGTGAATATCAAGGCAGTACTGTATTGCACTTTCTTTTCTGGGGAAGAAGGGTTGTACAACATACATCTGTAACAGAAAAGAAAAGTATTTTGTGCACTAATGTTATTTATTTTGGGGCTTCTGAAATCAGCAAAGGATCAGAATTATACATACAGGGTCAAAAATATACATTCAGCACACATAATATTTGGTTAAATGTCCCTTTGTAAAACCAGACGCTTTTGGTAGCCATCAGGAAGCTTTTAAGAGAATTCAGGTTGGATATTTGACCACTCTTCTTGCCAGAATTATTAGTGTTCATTAAATTTATGGCTTTCCTGGAATGGACCCAAACTTTAAGCACCGTTGACATATTTTTGATGAGGTTGAGGTCAGGACTTGTTTTAAGCCTAAAGCTAGCATCCTTTATCCATTTCACAACTTTGTCAGGGCAGTGGTAGCTCAGGGGGTTAAGGCGCTGCACTGCTGATCGGAAGGTTGGGAGTTCAAATCCAAGCACCAC
>JAQLOM010000009.1:13981637-13994099 GCA_030068315.1 Chrysichthys thysi | reverse complement strand
CTGACAGTTTTTGGCTTCTGTGACCACACATACCCGTCTTTCTGCTTATTTTTTATTTAGGTTTATTTTCACTTGGGGTCAAACTGACCCCATAGTACCCGTCACACTGAAGGTACTATGGCGAAGCCAAAATAAACCTAAATAAAAAATAAGCGGAAAGACTTTTGAAACTCTCGAACATGTCATACTTACGAAGGCCTTATGAGAAAATACGTGGCAGGCAAGGTCACTAATCGGGATAGTTTCCAAAAAAACAAAAAAAAACATGGCCCGAAGAGGGCTGGGGTCACATAGACCCCATGGTACCAGAACAGGATTAATTAAAAATAAATAAATAAATAAATAAACTTAATGGGCCTAAAACCTCTGGTTTTTAATTTAGGAAAGAAAGAAAGGAAGGAAAAAAACAAAGTAGATGAGTAAGTCAGGACATTTATTTATAAGGAATGAAGATAGGAAGGAAATAGGTAGGAAGGAAGTAAATAAGTAATCAAGTAACTAATATAGTAAGTAGTCTATGGAAGTAGGTAAATAAGTATGTAATTAAATATGCAAGTTGAATCATGGAGTCCACGGCAAACTGTAACTCCTGAATATGAGCTCTACAGGGAGTGTCCTGTGTCAGTATCCTGCGATTAGGCTGGAGAAATGTTTAACTAAAGAGAATTAAGGGAATGGTATCAGGACAATTAATAACTAACTGGCACCTTCACAGAAGGTCGTGTGAGAGCTGGAGCTAGAGTCACACAGAGTTCACCTCTGTACAGGCTGGAGACTTTTTTTTTTTTTTTTAAGAAAAATCATACACAGATAAGATAACGGTGGTTTCCTTTGTAGGTTTTGGAAGGAGGAAGGAGTTGTACACTGGCAGCATTGCCGCTTTAGGGAGTGACCTACGAATGTAATAACGAATGCAGGAATGACGAACAGCTTCATAGATACAATTAGTGCTTTAATATAATATAAAACAATACAATTGCATCTAGTGGCATAAATATAGGTAATCCTTTTTATCTTGGTCCATTTTACGATGCTCAATTCCCCAGCAATAAAATGTCTACCAGTAAAGGATGTCGTATTTATCGGACGAATGATGACTCATTTAAAATCTAAACCTCCCTGAGCATTTCAATGAGCACTTAAAAAAAAAAACACCCTGTTGTTGTAACAATGAGGACTGGAGAAAGGGTTTGTTGCGAATTGACGGTGCAGTTTTACTAAGTTCCCTTTAACCGGTGAATGGTAGGAATGTAATCATGTACCAGTTTGCCCTGTGCCTGGAAGCGAGTGAGATGGGAAATTCCAGTCGGTTTAGGGTGTCCTGAACTCGAGTGAATGAAAATCCACACGCACCTGAGCGCCTCTGCCTCTTTCTGGGCCTGTAGAGCCGCTCTCTCAGCCATGATCTCGTCGCAGATCTGGTCGTAAGGTTTATCTTCAGGATGCTCTCCCATCACCCACACCCACACCTCATTGTCTGTTGCCTTCAGCCACGATACGGCCTTCACTGAGACTGAGGGACCAAGCACACAAAACAAGTTCTTTTAAAAAGAGGAAAGCTAATGTTTAGAGAGTGTTTACTCTATCTACTATTATTCCCCAACTGCACTATAGGGATCAAATCCATCGTTTAAGTGTATTTCAAAATGGTTCCTACTACTGACAGTTTTATCTAACTACATAACTAAACAGTTACATAAGCGTTCCCTGAGGTTTTGTGGCACAGAAGCACTGAAGCTCTTCAGTGTTTACACTGAGTTATGTTGGTCATATTGCTATGGACATAATCTTATCCCATCTCAGGAGGGATTGAGAAGATTTATAGCTTAATTTCCAAACAGCTTTAACTCGAGCATTTTAAACAGACAGGTGTTTTTGCATAAAGGTTTATTACCAAACCCACAACTGCCCTTGCAATTTAAAAAAAAATAAATAAATTGTCAGATGCAGCTTTGGTAAGATGTTCTCTTATGTTTATGTCATTCATTAGACCTTCGTTGTGTAAGGAATAAAACAAGACATTGGAGGGAAATAATCAATGTCAGTGTAGGGTTGAGGCTCGGTGCTCATAAAGGGAAGCTATCATTATTGCCATGAATGCGTTTTATTTCTCTTATACTACAGCAATTTGCCGGGAATTTTAGAGGTATTCTCTAAGAAGCATGTTATAATAAACCTGGGATATGAATTTGAGATGCTTTAATGGCACAGTTGCTGTTAGGGAGAATTAATCGACAGCTTCTGACCAATACGCTTCAAGAATTCAAAGCGCTGTAGTACAAAGTACATTACAAATGAGCTCCAGTTGAATGGATATTTTTTCTTCTGTATCTCGTAGTTTCCAAACTTGAAACAGCACATTGCCTTCTTCATTATACTGCAGGAGTCGTGCAGCATTTGTTTGTGATGTTTTGCAATAACTCAATGTTCCAGATTGAAAAGTGATTTCAGTTCTGTTAATAATAATAATAATAGTAATAATAATAATAATAATAATGAGTGCTACATTTCTGTTCTGAAATGTATGAATAAGTCTCTCATGTCTCCAGGTTCTTTCAAATTTGGGATGAACGAAGAAGTTTGTGTCCCTTTGTGTCTCAGGTTGAAAGGGTTTAGAGAAAAGAGAACTATTTTTCATCTTCTGTTAGAGATCTGATACGAATACAACATTACCTCTTTTGGGTTTCACCGTCTTGGCCTCCTCCTTCTCGAGCCGCGCTTCTCTCTCTTTCCACCTGCGGACCTGTTCTTCTCTCATCTTAAAGAAGAGAACCTGCTTCTGTTCTTCGTTCAGCTCGGCCAGGAGCTCGGGCTCGATGAACATGTCGTTGAGAATCTGCTGCAGCATGGTTATAGTCCTGTCTTCATGCGTAGGCTACAGTCCAGGAAATCCAAGAAAATCCAAACGTTTCAGAAGGTCAGAGGCCCAAGCCAAAAAGTTCAGAAGTGAATCACCGATTCCTCAATGTGATGTCCCAAACAACTGTGTTAAAATAGAGAGAACACTTTAACACTATCGGTTATGAGCTTGTTAGAAAGTCAGATGCATGGACCTGTTTCACCTGCACGGTGAAGGTAGATATTTCGCCGGTCAAACTCTTGTGCTGGATCTTATCTATAGACTAGTTCCTCATTCCAGTGAGCATGATGGAAGTATGGGGTGGTGGTTTTAATAAGAACAAAACCCTCCCAAAGGCAAAAAACCAAACATACAAAAAAAAAAAAAAACCAACCCAGAACACTGGTTATGCACTTCCACATTAATACAAAAACCGGTCTCTTAATGAATCGCCACACCTAGTTAATTATTTTTTTTCACTTTCTTTTATGCATTCGTCTTCGTCTAAGCCTTTCCAGGGAATAGTGAGAGGTGGGAATATATCTTGGATGAGATGGCAGAAAATACCAAAGTTTCAACCTCTTTCAATTCAGTAGATATTTTTGAGAGTTACATTTTTGTCTTAAGTAAGTTTATAATCTTATCAGGTTCTTCAGAATTTGGGATGGATCTATCTCGGAGCATCATCTACTGAAATATTTACTCCTAGGGGCCATTTAGAATTGGCAATCCACCTTACTGGCGTAGGAGGAAACCTGAAAACCTGGAGGAAACCCACATGTTTTCCCACAGGAAACAAGGAGCATGTGAAACTCCGGACAGACTAATCAGATCACAGGATCAGAACAGGGACCATGTGCTTTTATACGTTTTTATTTTATTTCATTAAACCAATTGAGGATTCTCTAGAAATGGACTGTTTTAACAGATGTTTTTTTGTTTTGTTTCACGTGCGTACACATGTAGTCATTTCACAATTTTCACAATTTTTCCTGCCCTTGGATTTATTTATTTACTTACTTACTTACTTTGTATCTTTCTTGTGTATACCATATTTGTTTGTCGTGCTTTTGCATTTGTTTGGTTTTACACTGTATTTAAATCAACTGACAGAATTTTCTTGTCATACAAAATGACAATAAAGCTTTGAATCCTATCTGTCTATCTGTTTATTTGTCTGTCTGTCTGTCTCTGTGGTTTCTTTTTATTCAACAACAAAAACAACCTTACTACTACTAATAATAAGAAGAAGAAGAAGAACAATAAGAACATATTCAAAGGTTGAAATAAAACGATGAATCTGAAAAGAAATCTGCAGCTCCATAACCCAAATAAAGTGTTGTGACACAATAAAAACCACCACACGCACTCACCTAATTGAAACCATGTTAGTCCAGGCACAGATCATAAAGTTCCCCACAGCACAATCTTGTTATATTACAGCATCAGCAGACTCCATCCTGTAACAGCAGAAATCTTCACCCTGAGGATCTTCACAAGCCACGTAATGTCTTCCAAAATGCAAACTGAACTGGTAATTCACAGTGCATTAGAAACCCTGCGAGAGTCGCCTGAAGGTTTGTTCAGTTCCTCCGAGAGATGTTTCCACCCACACATCAACAACTGAGTCATTGTTTTATAGCGCCCCCTTCAGATGTGCTGGTAAGGATCACTTCACCTGACTTTACCTCTCTGTGTCATTTCATTTATGTGTTGTCACTAAATACACCTACCTAAAGGTTTCTGTTGATATTTACTACAGTAACCAAATCTAATTTAGTACTGTGTGTATGCTACTTGTGCTCATCTATTGCTTTGAAACCAAGGTTTAACATCTTTGCATTAAAGCTTACAACAATTTGCTTTTCTTGCACTGACATTTTGTGAGACTATAGAGTAAATTGTATGCCTACTGATACTAATTACATTGGCTATACTGACATTGCTTTATGTGAAAACTGCAAATGATATTTCTGCTTCATGATGGCAGAAGAAAGGACAAAGAAGACCAGATGTGTTGCTGCCTGAAGAACTGTGGTTACTGCAGAGCATGACCTTCAAGAAAATGAAAGAAATGGCTAAGATAAGTTGCCCTTAGGTGTGTGTGTGTGTGTGTGTGTGTGAGTGTGTGTGTGTGTGTGTGTGAGTGAGAGAGAGAGAGAGAGAGAGAGAGACTAAATGACTAAATGGATGACTAATAATAATAAGAAGAAGAATTTATATAATCTCTCTCTTACTCAAGGATTCTTTATATTTTTGGGGGGAAAAAACACACAAAGACGAAATGATGATAAAGCAAACACTGGACTTTCATGTGTCCACCCATGCATTATCTATACCACTTATCTGTTACGGGTTTTGGGGAAGCTGGGGCCAATCCCAGCTGATTTTGGGTGAGGACGTGCTACACCCCGAGACGAACGATGATTCACACTCACATTCACATCCATGGGTAATTTATAGTAACCAGGTGACCTAATCTGCAAGTTTTGGGGCTGTGGGAGGAAAACAGAGCAACACCTTTTGGAAAAAAAAAAAAAGAAGAACCCTCTAGCACCCCTGGGGTCATTTTTTCCCCCTAACCTTTATTTCACTCTTATATTCAACCCAACTCATTGGTTGATGGACATCCCAGGAAGTTTCATAAGGACCATTTCATAACACGTACAGTAGTAGGAAAGGGTTCATTTAAAAAAAAATCATCTGTTTTGGGTTCACTAAGTCTGTGTCATCATTTTAGCCAGTGGAGATATTTCCAATTATAAGGTGGTCTGGGTCTTCCAGGGTTAATCTAAGAACTCATCATTTTATTTAGCATATTTATCAGATCCACAGCCCAATCCGATAACTGTCTATGTCAAAAAAAGTACATATTACTTATACATACTACTAAATTACTATTTATCTCTTTTTTTTTCAGCAGCACACATCTCGAAACACACTCATATTCACATGCCAGGTGCTGACCTCACTGTTCATCATGCCATAAACAGTGTTCGGACATTTCAGCATTCCAGAGGAGACAGCTATTGAGCGGAACTCGTGAATGACAAGACACAAATTCCTGTAGCACAACACAGAGAAGCCATAGTTCAGTAATGACGTCTGTTTTGTAATGTGGCTTGGTGACTTCGAAGTCTGTGCAAATCCATCAACACATATTCTACACTTCCTCTTGCCCTATTTTTAAAAATCCGGAATAACAGGAATATCAGACATGCAGGCAGAATGCTCCTGTCGTCTTGTTGGCGTTTACATGTGCACTAGGTGGCACTTGTATCACACATTCGCAGAAGAACCCGACGAAATCTGGGGAAGTATTCAGACCTAGGGCGTCTGCAGTTGAGAAATGCAGTTGCATGGTTTTAATCACTAAGCCCCAATTGCCTGTTTCATAATTTCATGATTATTCAAGCATGATCTGTGACTGGAAGAAAAAGTGACATCAGTAATGCATTCACTTTAAGCCTTCAATTCACATTTCTTTTGCCAAATTTAGCCCTCATTGGTATTCAGTTAAGGCATGATATGGCCTCAGCTGGCCCCCCCTCCCCCCAGTACTCTTTGTCCTACCTTTGTACCCCCTGATCTCTCTTGTTTACACTTAGTGGACTCTGACTAGAGGGCCCTGATGACTCAATCTCTGGTAAACAATGCTTTAAGATCACTTCATGGCTTCAGATTCCTATCAAAGCTTTATTTTCTCTCTTTTATTGCGTGCATTGTGATCGTTTTCACTCACGTTCTGATTAGAGATGATTATTAGGGCTGTGATGGCCAAGATGCGCGTACAGATGAGTTACTTTTATGTATGTTTTATAATCTACACAATAAAACATTGTACACTGGCTTACTAATTAAGCCATGGAGCCTGTTCAGCAACCCAAAAGGTCTTTTATAAGTTGTTCCCAAAGTGGCTTTTTGTGTGCGTCTCTTAACAGGGAGAATAAAATGGGGCACCTGGCACCATAAATTGCATTTCTTTTTTTCATTTGGACATGTGTGCAAGACACTTAGATGTCTGTTTTATGTGGCACACAATGAGCCTAGTCGAAAATGAAGAGATGTTTTCATTGGCCAGCGATTACGTAAATTACATAACATCAGTGCTATTGCATCATGCACTTACTGGAAACTGTATTGCAAGGACCTCGCATTAGTCCAACTTCTACCCAGTTTTTCTTACAGAGGCATTTTTAAATAGCCATTCTTTCAATTTGTGTCCACTATTTTTGATTTATCATGCAGGCGAGCCCCAGAACACCTTTATCTTTTGCATATACTTTACAGAACAATGAAATGATTTTCTTCACATATCTCAGCTGGGGTCAGAGTGCAAGTTCCCAAGAGTGGCAGCTTGAAGCCCTAATTTTCTGATCATTAACCCAGAGCCTTAACCACTGAGTGAGCACTGCTCTGCCTGATGCACACAGTGATGCACACAAATCAACACCCGCTAGGATGATAAATGGGGCCCCGTCGGCACAGGGAGAACATGCAAACTCACACAGAAAGTCCGGCAGGTTCGAAGCCAGAACCCTCTTGCTTTAAGTGTGACAGGGATAACCACTGCACCACCACACCAACACACGTGAAGATATTTGAATTAAATCAAATCAGAGAGATCACCCCCCCCCCACCCCACCACCACCACCACCAGTGTGGATACAAGCCTAATCAGTTCAGTTTGTAATCAAAATGTCTGCAATGCTTATTTCCCAAACAGGACAGAGCGCTCACAAAGGCTGTACAGATGAGCGCAGGCAAAGTTTTACGATCTTTAAAAAGCCTAATTAAAATATATTAATAAGAGGAATTTCTGCCAGCAAGAACATTGCATTACTCAGTGATTATTTCACCACCAGTGTTAGCATGAGCTGAGATCAGTGGAATGATGAGACACCATGGCTCATGTTTAAAGGCTGATGTGGCAGTAACTGACATTACTGCTGGTTTTCCATAAGTTAGGTTGTAAATGTAAAAGTAGGCGAGAGGTCTTTCAGTGGAATTGGAATAAGATCTTTATGTGACATCAAATACAATCACTTGTGCACTTGTCAACTGCTATATCCAAGATGTCAGCTAAAGATTCAGGAAAGCCTGTAGTTTTGAGAGATATACAGTATATATATATATATATATATAAACATATATAAATAAATAGGCATAAATATATATAAATTAATAGGTAAGTACATTAAATACTAATGTAAATAAATATGTAAATACAAATATAAATGTCATTTCCCTTATGTGTGTTCACATCAGGGCCGGATTATCCATATGGGCCAGTGGGCCAGTGCCCAGGGGCTCCAACCAGCAGGGGGGGGCACCACATGACACAAGCTTTAAAAATATTTTTCATAATTTTTTTTTATTCACTTGAAATTGTTAAATTAATTGCCACCCCCACCCCCTGCTCTCTTCCATAGCAACATTTTGCCGCCACCCCAAGAACACCCCCCCACCCCCAGGGGGCACCACATTGTCTTAATACGGGCCTGGTTCACACCATACTCCTCAGAAACAGGGGAGACAGAAACACTAGACTTCTTAATGAGCTATAATTTCTGGCCAATACGAAGACTGACACATTTTCTTTTACCACTAGACTTATCTTTGGGTGGCATAATGATGGCACTGGGCAGAAAAACAGTGAAAAACACCAAATCATCACCAAAAAAACAGTAAAGCTTCACAAAGACCACAGCTCAACCGACGCTTATAAACAACTAGTAGCACACACGTCACCGCCACCTAGCGGACAATTGCTGAAATATTGGACTCAGAAGCAACACACAAGGATTTTTAAACTTTCATACTGGACATTTTGACTAATGGATTATGTATTCAGACCAGCAGATGTTGTCTGTTGCATCCGATATTCATTAATGCAGTGTCCGTAGATGAGAGGCTCGACTGTATATATATATATATATATATATATATATCTATATCTAGAGAGAGAGAGAGAGAGAGAGAGAGAGAGAGAGAGAGAGAGAGAGACAGAGAGAGAGAGAGTAGAAAAAATCTGCCCCTTTGTGAAGGGTTTTTCCCAGGTCTCCAAAAACATACAGTGCATTTTTCATCTCTCAAGAGAAACCTCACATAGGTTCAGGGTCAGCTGATCTCAGGGTCACTCACTTCATTCTAATTTCTTCAATCTTCTGTCCAGTTCAGAAGTCCCAGCCTTTTTGCCAGTCTCACAGACACTCGACCAAGACGCCAACATCTGCTCAGAAGGGAAAAGGATCCGCAGACTGTCTTGTTAATTTGCTGTTTGTGTACAAAACCTGGAGTTCAGAACGATACTGGGCATTAACTCAAAGGCCATAATTATTTCCTGCTCTGTACTGGAAGGGAACTCTGTAATTTGCTGGTGTTTACGCGACTGGGCGATCGTATCTCCGTGAGGCTTCAGTTCATCGTGGTTGGTGTATCAGGGGTGTGACCCGTGATGGTTTGTGCACTGCTGTGCCCAAGAGACGAGTGATTTTAGAAGTTTATAATGCAGATGTAACTCGCAAGAAAGAGAGCTTACTAGTGCATGTATCGAGTAATCTAGGAGGTGCTTTCGGATAGTCTGACCTCATCATGGATATCCTCCATTTCGATTCGGAGCACTTGGCACACTCTGTTCATAGCTGTGCATGAAAACTGGGTCACTCTGGATTTGGTTTTTGACTTGCATATATTCCTCATAAATATAATAAAGCACCCCAATAGCAGTTTACATAAGATTATATTACTGTAACTCTCATAAGTCTGTAATGCATCCACTTAGCTGAAGTTTTGTTGCGTGTGTGTGTGTGTGTGTGTGTGCGTGTGTGTGTGTGTGTGTGTGTGTGTGTGTGTGTGAGTGTGAGAGAGAGAGAGGTTTATTACAAATTCTCGCCTTATTTGTACCCAGCTCCATACAGTGGCCTTTTCAAAAGGCCATTCTTTAGATTTATGTCCACTATTTTTAGTTACGTCCAATATTTACCTGGCTCCATCCAGATGTAAAAGCATTTGGCTCCACTCCCTTGTTTTTTCTTTATATCCCACTTAAATCTGACTTGAAAACTGGATTCTCCAGTAATGTTGTTAGTTAACACCCCCCCCCCCCCAAAATGGATGGCCCATAACCACTCTAAACGCCTTACAGCCAAGTTTATTTTGGATGCAATGCAGAGCATTCGAACAGAATTTATGATTCACTCCTCGTGCAGGTGCAAGTCGTTGAATGTGGTCTGAAAACGTCATATTACATCTCGTTACAATGTTCCTTTTATACATCAACATTTATGCTTAGAGCTGTATATATAGCAACCGACTTTCCAGCCACTTTTTTGTCAAGGCTTGCCGACTTGTAAAAACACGCTTGTGTGTCACCTTTGTCTTTTTCGTTCCCTCTGGCTTTCTGCAGTTCTTTCCTGAAATGGCTCTCTGTTACGCCTCAATATCTCACTAATCTCCAGTGTTTACCTAAGAACAAGCGGCCCCATCGAGAGTGGCTCGAGATCAGAGAGCATTAGGGCGTATTAATGCCAGGGTCAAGCAGTTGGAGAGGAAGGTCGAGTCCATTGACATAACTTGGTGGTGTAAAGCTCTGCTGTGTGAGGAGCAAGGGTGGAGGATAAAGCCTTTCCTGTGTGTCATGCGCTCTCTCACCCAGACGGACAGTAAATGGGGCCTCTATTCGCCTGTCAGCTCATGTCCATATCCATAGACTTCATTGTTTATACTGAGGGAGATTTTAGTATCAGCGAAAGCTCCTCTTTCTGGTACGCTGTCTAACATAGACAGTAAAAGTGGCCGTTTGTTATATAGCTTTGATATAAGAACCTAATTAGAAAGGGTTAGATGGTAATAGAGCATGGATACCCGGGTTCGGACAAATATTTCGAAATGTTTCTCGGGTTCGGTCATGTCAGCACACATATTTAAAATAGTAAAGTTACTTTTTGTTCATTAAAAAAAATACAGTATGGATAGGCTACTAGGCTACATCCACACTGGATCTTTTGCTTTCTTCCCGTACGCTGGGATTTATTTCTGTAGCTGTGACAATGCAACGTTTCATCCAGTAGCCTAATAAGCATCATGGAAGACGCAAAAAAGAAATTGTTATTGCGAGAATTTAAAACAACAGAATATCAAGGAATTTAATTTTCAGTTGAATTTTTCTTGTACTGTGCGCGTTTGTGACCTGTGATTGCAATCACGGAGAATGTCTTTTCTTTTAACAGTTGTTTAATAAAGGCAGGATACACAAGCTACACAAGGATACAGAGGTTTTTTTTTTTACTTAAGAGAGTATCATTATAATCACTTAGCAGCGCCTGTTTCGGCCAAACATTAAAATTCCAATTGGGTTCGGGTCGGGTTCGGTCACTGTTCTGTCGGAAGCAGGTCGGGTTCAGACAGAAATAAGAGGCCCGAACAGCCCTCTAGATGGTAACAAGGCGAAGGTCCAGTGTCAGATTTTTAACGCAGTGTTTTGTGTGAACTTTCAGATACGTGTGTTTATAACAAACACCTTGGAACTGAAAAGAAATTATATGAGGCTTTAATTAGCTGTTGTGCGATGTCGTGCTGTTGTCACCGGGGGAGATCAAATTCGCCAATCTCTAATGTAAGGGATAACAACCACGTTTGGCTGTTATCTCCTAAATCAACAAAAAATCAAGTGCTTCTTTGCTCACTGATCATGATCCAGTGATATTCACTGTCCTATTAACGTTGGTACAAATGTTGAACTCAAAGTTCCAGAGTGCAATGCAGCTGTACGACGCAATTGCACAAAGTCAGCGACTCAGCATGGCTAGTCAGCGATCTACAGGGTGACAAACGCGATAATGTTGAAGGCGGAATTAGAATTAGCTAAACGGCATAGTGGGTCATGTAGAAAAGCATTAAAAACACCATCATGTTCATGGAAGAAACAGAACTAAATCTCCACTTTATTACATTCACTCACTCATCGTCTACCGCTTAATCCTGTTCAGGGTCGTGGGGCGGAAGCTCAAACCAATCCCAGCTGACTTCGGGTGAGAGGTGGGGTACACCCTGGGCAGGTCACCAACCCACCACAGGGCGGCACACAGAGACAGAAAAACATTCACACTAACACTTACACTTACACCTAAGGGCAATTTAGAGTAGCCAATTAGCCTAATCCCCTTTGTGCATGTCTTTGGACTGTGGGAGGAAACCGGAGTACCCGGGGGAAACCCACATGGACATGCAGGTCAACCCCTGGGATCGAACCCAAGACCTACTTGCTGTGAGGCGACAGTGCAAACCACCACACCACTGTGCCGCCCCACTTTATTACATTTCATTAAAATATAAATGTTAATTCTACTGATTAAGATGCAAGTCCCTTGGCGTGGATTATTCTTTTTTTCTTTATGATACAAAGAAATAATGAATAAGAATGAACTTAAGTGATATAACTATAATGAGTAATTGAAAGGATGGACTTAAAAGAACTTAACATTGTTGGAAATATCACAACATCCCAAAAGTTTGCTAAACCCATTTCCCTTTGGTTTTAATACGGACATGGCTACTTCCCTTAGATTTAGATGCTTTATTGTCATTGTGTCAGTACAACGAGATGTCGTTTGGGGCTACAC